>JAJIBD010006909.1:0-128509 GCA_021461705.1 Cryptotis parvus | reverse complement strand
GGGAGAGGAAGGGTCAAGGAGAGCTGCTGTCTTTAGGGTTAGTGGAAAGCACGTGGGGGCTGGAGAGAGTACGGCACGGAGGGCATTTGCCTTGTATGTGGCCCACTTGGGTTCAATCCCGATCCCATATGGTTCCCTGAGCACTGCTGGTGTGGCCCCAAAACAGCAACCAAAAAGGCAAGATATAGAGGTGATGGGATTGGGTGGGTGAGCTGCCTCAGATGATCTTGTTTCTTGTTAGCCTGGGGTACTGGTAGTATTAGTTATCACTAAGCATGTACTAGCTGCGAATTCTTACATTATCTCAATGTAATCCTCAGATAGTCTTAGATAATTTATGGACCCCCTTTCTTAAACGAATTGCTCAGAGAGCAGCTTCCTGGCTGAGTGTTGCCTAGCTTCTAAGTGGAAGGGCTGGGATCGCTGGGGCTCGAACTGCCCCCCCAGCACTCCTGTTGGTGTGGTATCAGGCCTAACCCCAGGTGTTCTGCTGTTTCAGGTGCAGAGATTGTGTTCTAAGACTGCGTGGAGGCTGTGACAGCAGAGAACCAGGTGGCGCTGATGGGGAGGCTTCCTGCGTGACATGGCCCCTTTAGCCTTGCCATGACCACATTTTTCGCCAGCGTCCCCCTGGATTCAAGATGCAAAGCAGGAGGAAGAAGTGGGCTGGAAATTAGTTCCCAGGCCTCGGGCCGGGAGGTGGAGAATCAAGTGAAGTGCCAATGTGAAATCTCGGGGACATCTTTTTCAAATGGGGAGAAGCTGAGACCTCACAGGCTCCCCCACAGAGCAAAGACCATATAGCTGCCCTCAGCTGCACTGTGGCAAGGCCTTTGCCTCCAAGTACAAGCTGTACAGGTACGTGAAACTCTTGCCTCTTCCCTGCCCAAGGTTTCCTGAGACCACTGAGCGTGGGACTTCATCTGCGGCATAAACAGCAGAGGGTGAATCTGTCCTATGAATAGACCCTGAACTCCAGTCATGGGAGATTACTTGGAATTTTTTTATTCACTAAAAGAATGGATGTTTGGGGCGGAGTGATAGCACAGCGGGAGGGCGTTTGCCTTTGCGTGCGGCCAGACCCGGATTACATCCCCGCATCCCATATGGTCCCCGAGCACCGCCAGGGAGTAATTCCTGAGTGCAGAGCCAAGAGAATCCCCTGAGTATTGCTGGGTGTGACCCAAAAAAGAAAAAGAAAGAATAATGTTTGTGTGTGGCGGGGTAGTTGTCCCCTGAGGCCACCAGGAGTGTGTGCAGGGGAAATCGCCCAAGCAGATTCCCAAAACTTTGGGGTCACTTCTGGAGATGCTCCTCCCACGTGGTGGCTCAGTTTCGGGCCCAAGGACGCAGTGCTCCCCAGGCACTGGATTCTGGGAGCCCCTCGGGGCCCCCATGACCGCACTGGCACTGGAGACCATGTGGTGCTGGGGACCAGGTGCAGGATGGCTGCATGCAAGTGGCCGCGAGCTGTTTCCTCAGCCCCTGAGGTATTTCAGATTCAGAAACTAGAGCCTGGTTGCGTGTTGCACGGCCATGAGCAAACTAGACTGAATACATTTTTTCAGAATTACTTGCCCCGCCCCAGTCAGGTAATAGTGAGACTCTTAGTCAGAAATTAGCAACCGGCGTTTGAGCGTGAGAAGGCAGAGGAGGGCGTGAGAGCGCAGCAGGCCCAAGCGGGTGCTGTGCGTGTGGGAGGCGTGTGTTCGTGCTCCGGCCTCCTCCCCAGGGTCCCCTGAGCACTGGCCCATGAGTAGCCCCTGAATACTGCCTGGGTGTAGCCCCAAAACCAAAAAGGAGGAGGGAGAGAAAGGCATCCATATGGTCCAATCTGTACATTCAAAGTAGAGACTCAGAGCAGGCAAGTAGTTTCCTCATGGTCCCCAGCCTTGGGTCCTGCAGTGTCTGCTCAGATGGTTTATTCTTGTCTGGAGAGCACAGCTGGGAAACCACTTTGGCCCAGGAGCTGCCCAATATTTGGAGCAGCATACGGATCTGCCTGTCCTGTCTGCTGGCAGCCTGCAGGAGCCTCTGTCTGTCCACATGTGTAGCAAGGCCAGACCACAGGATTTTGTGGGCCTTAGCCTGCAGCCAGATGTTTCCCACCCGTGCTGATGCTTTCCTGAATCTTGTAAGCCTGAGAGTCCCTATTTAAAAAAGTGAAATAGGAATACAAAAGACCTGGTGTATAGGTCTTTACAGCTTTAGGAGAAAGAGGCCTGGGGCCAGAGCGATAGGCCAGTGGATAGGGCGCTTTTCATTGCACGTGGCCAACCCCGATGAAATCCTCTTGCCTCCCATATGGTCCCCGAGCCACCAGGGGTGCAGAGCTTGGTTAGGCATGAGCAGCCGGTTTTGGGGTTTGGCCCCAAAACCAAAGTAAATAAGCAAAAGGGGGCCAGAGCTATATCCCAGCGGGTAGGGCGTTTGCCTTTGCATGTGGCCGACCCTGGGTTCCAATCCCGGCATCCCATATGGTCCCCCAAGCACCGCCAGGAGTAATTCCTGAGTGCAGAGCCAGGAGTAACCCCTGAGCATTGCCGGGTGTGACCCAAAAAAAGCGAAAAATAAAAAAAGGGGAGGGTTAGAAGTAAGTTTTGTGTTGTCCTTTCTGATAGAATAACCATGAACCATAGACTGCTGATACACGGGCATTTATCCTCTCGCTCCATCCAGGATAGATTGAGCCTCTGGTACATACCAGTCACAGGTACTAGAGAGGGATGGAGTAGGGACCCAGCTGGAAGTGGGGTGCTGGCCATTACAGAATTTACTGGCTTCATAAACAATAAACAACTGATAGTTCCCCCATTATCTCTCTCGCTTTCTGCAGTTTCTGGTACCTGCTATCAGTCACCTGTGTATGATCAAGTACCTCAAGGGAAGGATCACATGACCTGCTGGGCCTCTCTGCCCTGCCCTGTGCTTCTGTCCTAGTGGGACTCCATTTTGCTATCCTTCTTGACCTTCTTAGTGACGGTGTGAATGCAGCAGGACAGGGTCCTGTCCATGAGATAGGATCACTCTGTGATCGTAGGTGAATTACTAAACCCCACTGGTCCTCAGTTTTCTTACCTGCAAAATAAGAGAAGTGATGGGTCACTTAGCACATCCTTCTCTCATTCCGGTGTCAGGTCTGTCCTCGTAGGTCACCACAGCCCTCAGGCATGTGCACCGCCACACAGCCCGAGGGAATGGTTGTTGGCTCCCTGTCCGGGTGGAAAAGGCCTCTGAGTGCTGCAGAGGAGAGAGCTGGGCACACCCAGGTGAATCCCGGCCTCAGGAAGGTCTGTGCTTAAGCTCAGCCTCTGCCCTGCCTGGCTGCTGTGGGCATTCAGCCTCTTTTCTGCCGAGCTCTTTTTTTATATTCTGTTCTTTGGGTCACACCCGGCAATGCTCAGGGATTCTCCTGGCTCTGCACTCAGGAATTACTCCTGGCGGTGCTTGGGGGACCATATGGGATGCCGGGATCGAACCTGGGTCGGCTGTGTGCGAGGCAAACCCATGTGCTAGTGCTCCAGCCCCTTCTGCTGAGCTCTCGCAGGGCTCACAAAGGGGGGCTGCTAACGGCCACCCTGCAGCCTGGCCAGGTTGACTGAAAGAGCTTATGAGCTCTGGATTGCAATTCCTGAACTCTGAGCTGTTAGCAACCAACTGAGAGGCGGTGAACCAAGGGATGTACAAAAAATTTAAATGTGGGGCTGGAGCGATAGCACAGTGGGTAGGGCGTTTGCCTTGCACGCTGACCCAGGTTTGATCCCTGGTATCCCATATGGTCCCTGGCTGGGTCTGACCCAGAAAGCAAAAAAACAAGTAAAAAAAATTTACTTTTTTTTTTTTGGGGGTCACACCGCGATGCTCAGGGGTTTCTCCTGGCTTTGCACTCAGGAATTACTTCTGGCCGTGCTCAGGGGACCAACCGTATGGGATGACAGGGATTGAACCCGGCCGGCATGGGCCAGCCGCATGCAAGGCAAACGCCCTACCTGCTGGACTATCGCCCGGCCCCTAAACAAAAAATTTTAAATGTTGCTGGTTCCAGGGTACAAATAGGCAAAAATGAATTGCCCTCATATTTGAAGCCATTATCCTCCCGGAAGGGAGGGGCATTTCTTGTGGATCCTTTCTGTTTGCTTTTTCTTTTCTTTTCCTCTCAAGCTTCACCCCACTCCTCCTGTCAGAGCTTGGGGCCACTCCTGGTGGTGTTCAGGGGACTCTGTACCAGGAATAGTGCCAGACCTTTGCATGCCGCAGCCGGTTGCACTATCTCCAGCTTCATGTGTCTGTGTGTGCGCTTCTGTGCACGCATAGTCAAGGATCGAATCCAGATCCTTCGTGTGCAAGGTGTTCATCCCACCACTGAGCCTCATTCGGGGCTCCCTGGCTGAAACATTCAAATCTGTATTTCCCTCCCCTTTCATGTGTGTGTGTGTGGGCCAGACAGGGAGGACATACTTGTGCTCAGGGCTTACTTCTGGAACACTCCCTGCCGGAGCTTGGGGGCCATTTGGGGCGCTGGGGATCAAACCCGGTTGACAGCACCCTGCCTGCTGTACTGTCTCTGGCTCTGTATATTCCCATCCGTTTTTATTTCTGTTCTAGGATACATGTTATGTTAAACTTCTTTCAAATTTCTTTTTATAAGGGCCACCCCCAGTGGTGCTCACTGGTCCCAGAGGCTACCCCCGGAGTTGTCTGGCCAGGTGGTATAGGACCCAATTCACTCTTAGACCTACCTGGTGAGGCCACGACTGCACCCAGCAGAGCCAGGGTGGAGGGTGGGGAAGGTGTGTGTGTGTCGGAGATTGAACTGTGACCGTCACACATGCTAGGCTAGCTCAGCCCTAAACATCATTAACAATTTTTTTCTGCCTTTTTTTTTGATTAAACTTCCAAGTAATGCTCAGGAGGCCCAGAGGCCACAGCCATGGTACTGACCTTCTGTGCCAGTGCTCAGGCCCTGCAGTGCCAGGAACCACCAATGCTGCACCCAGCTGCTGTGTCGGGGGAATCAGACTTGGGCCCTCGGGCACGTGGGACAGGCGTCCTGCTCTTGGAGCTGTCATCCTGACCTCCTTTTTTTTTCACTTAATCCCTTTTATCCTGGGATGTTTTTCCAGATCAAGAAAAAATATTGCCGAGCGATAGCCCAGCGGTAGGGCGTTTGCCTTGCACGCCGCCGGCCCATGCCAGCCCGGGTTCGATCCCCGGCATCCCATATGGTCCCCGAGCACCACCAGGAGTAATTCCTGAGAGCAGAGCCAGGCATAACCCCCTGAGCATCGCCGGTGTGACCCAAAAAGCAAAAAAAAAAAAAGTTTAGATATATTTTACTTTTCCTTATTACGTCATTATTTTTTTTTTCATAACATTTGAAAAGGTGACTCAGAGAGTTCAAAAGGGCTGAGTGCATGCTTTGTGTGAGGGATGCCGAGGTTCAGTCCCTAGCACAACGTGGGCCCCTGAACATTGCAGGAGACGTCCGTGAGCTCCTCGGGTTTAGCTCCAGCACCCTTTCCCGCCCACCAGAAAGAAAAACAGGGCTCAGGAAAGGCTCAGAGAACTGGAACATGTTTTGGATCGGGGGCCTCTTGTCCATCAGATTCCTCCTCTTGGTCCCCTGATCACTTCTGGGAGTGATCCCTGAGCAGAGAGCCAGGAGTGGCCCCCAGAACACTGCCAGGTGTGACTCAAAGACAAAAGAAGAAAAGGAAGTCTATTTATATTTACATTATTCAAAATTTAAAGGTCCCCTCCACCCCCAGCACCACCAGGAGTTAATTCCTGAGTGAAGAGCCAGGAGTAACCCCTGAGCATTGCCGGGTGTGACCCAAAAAGCAAAAATAAATAAATTTAAAGATGCCACAAAATATACAACAAAAATTTTGATTCTGTCATCCATAAACTGGCCGTTTCTTTTCACCCTGAGCAGAATGTTCTGGTTTATCTTTCGGGCCACACCTGGCAGTGGCGGTGCTCATAGCTTACCTGTGGCTTTGGGACCACACAGGGTGGCAGGGAAGGGCTTAGTCGAGGGCGAGGCAAGCACCCTGCCCACTGTACCGTCTCTCCAGCGCCCCAAAACTGTTGCTTTTGTATAACTTTCCAAAAGTATTCAGGCATAGCAGACATACACGCTTTCCTTTTTTTATACTTAGCAGCATCTGTTTCACTGCCTTTTTCTATTGTATCTCAAAAGTTTATTCCCTCTGAGAACAAAGAGACAGGAGTAAAACCTGAGACACCCAGCTAGTTAATTTTTTTTAATATAGTGCCTGAATATATGCTACTGATGTTCAAGATTACTGCTTCCACCACCAGTGAAGTATCATCAGGGTGTCAGGCATTAAACCTGGGTCAGTTACACGCAAGGAAAGAGCCAGAACTACCTTAGTGTCCTTCCAATCCTGGATTTTTTTTCAAATAAAGCATAAAAATGTTTATCTTTGTCTTGTAAAAAAAAAAAAAGTTTATTCTCTGTGAGGACAAAGAAAGCCATCTTTTTCTTTTTTTTTTAATTTGAGTTACACGGTGACCTTATAATCTAACTAGTTCTCCGTTGATGGTATCGAGGGACATTTAGATTATTATTATTATTATTATTATTATTATTATTTTTACTATTACAACTAACGCTACAAAGCATAGCAAGACCAGAAGATAGTCCAGGGGTTAAGGCACTTGTCTTGAATATGACTTATCTTGGCTCTGGCACCACTCGGCCACCCAAGTACTGCTGGGAGAGTTCCCTCCTTCCCCCCCAAAGCCTAGAGTTGGGAGTAGCCCCAGCACTGCTGGGTATGGCCCCAGACCTTTACCCTACCCTTAAGTTAAAAATACAGCTGTTGAAATGTGGGCCTGCATCTGTGGAAAAACAGTTGGATCATCTTCCATCTGGTTGCATGGCTCTGCTGGCATTTTCGTCAATGGACAGGGATCACCTTCTTTCTTCCCTCTCCCCGTCCTTCCTCCAGGCACATGGCCACCCACTCCGCTCAGAAACCCCACCAGTGCATGTACTGTGATAAAATGTTCCACCGCAAGGACCATCTGCGGAACCATTTGCAGACCCACGACCCCAACAAAGAGGCCCTGCACTGCTCGAGTGTGGGAAGAATTACAATACGAAACTGGGCTACCGGCGCCACCTGGCCATGCACGCCGCCAGCAGCGGCGACCTCAGCTGCAAGGTGTGCCTGCAGACCTTCGAGAGCACCCAGGCCCTGCTCGAGCACCTGAAGGCCCACTCGCGCCGGGTCGCAGGCGGGGTGAAGGGAGAAGAAGCACCCCTGTGACCACTGTGACCGGCGCTTCTACACAGCGATGGCGTGCGGCGGCACCTAGTGGTGCACACCGGCGGAAGGACTTCCTGTGCCAGTACTGTGCCCAGCGGTTCGGCCGCAAGGGACCACCTGACCCGCCACGTTAAGAAGAGCCACTCGCAGGAGCTGCTCAAGATCAAGACGGAACCAGTGGACATGTTGGGCCTCCTCAGCTGCGGCTCCACCGTCAGCGTGAAGGAAGAGCTGAGCCCCGTGCTGTGCATGGCCTCACGGGACGTGATGGGGGCCAAGGCCTTCCCTGGCATGTTGCCCATGGGCATGTATGGCGCCCACATCCCTACCATGCCCAGTGCGGCGTGCCACACTCCCTGGTGCACAACACGCTGCCCATGGGTATGAGCTACCCTCTGGAATCCTCACCTATCTCTTCCCCAGCTCAGCTTCCTCCAAAATACCAGCTCGGATCTACCTCATACTTGCCCGACAAATTGCCCAAAGTGGAGGTGGATAGTTTCCTGGCGGAGCTTCCCGAAGCCTGTCTCTCCCGTCCGCGGAGCCCCAGCCCGCCCCCTCAGCCGGGCGGCAGCTGCGGCGCCCCTAGATGAAGCACTGCTCACCAAGAGCCCCGCCAACCTGCCTGAGGCCCTCTGCGCTGCTAACGTGGACTTCTCCCACTTACTGGGCTTTCTTCCCTCAACCTGCCCCCCATGCAACCCTCCCGGGCCACGGGCGGCCTGGTCATGGGCTACTCCCAGGCGGAGGCGCAGCCCCTGCTCACCACTTTGCAAGGTCAGCCTCAAGATTCCCCTGGAGCTGGGGGCCGCTGAACTTTTGGACCTCTGCACTCCTTGCCTCCTGTCTTCACGTCCGGCCTGAGCACCACCACCCTGCCTCGTTTCCACCAGGCATTCCAGTAACGCCCCTGCAGGAGGCTCCCTGTCAGGGGAACTTCAGCACCCACCCCATCTGCGCCCCCCCCCCACCCCCATGAAGGCAGCTGAGCATTCAGAGCTGGGTTCCAAGAGAAAAATTCCAGTATCTGTTTGGAGCACTTGGTTTGAGGTTCAGGCTCTAGGATCAATTTCAAGAGGAGCCACGAGCCCCGACCCCATGAAAAGATCTCGTACCATAGGACTTCAGGTATTTTTACTTTCCTTTTGGTTTTGTCTGAAATGGGAGTCACACTCGACCCCTTCCCTCTCTAAAGCGCCAGAACCCCCTTCTCTGGAGACACAGAGGGATTCGCTTGGATGACCTCGCGAGAACTGGCCCAGGAAGCCTGCCTTCTGGTCCCCAATTGCAGCCGCCTTGGCAGGCGGCCGGTCGGGCCGCGCTGCACAGGGTGCTGCTCCATGGCCTGTTCCCAGTCAGTGGACAGGGAGAGGGTCTCTGTCCTCCCCCCAGCACCCTGCCCTCCTGTCAACACCTCCATTTTCAGTCAGTGTTGTCCAGCAACGGTACCGTTTACACAGTCACCTCAGACACACCATTTCACCTCCCTTGCCGAGCTGTTAGCCTTAGAATGATTGCAGTGAACATTGTTGAAACACTGTGAATCCATTCCCACCAGTCCATTCCAGTTGGCACCAGCCAGAACCACTTGGTACCTGGTGTTAACTGGAGCCCTGTTTGCAAGGCGGAGTCGGGTCTCGCTGACTTCTCTTCATTTGAGGTCACAATTTTTCCCCTGTGGGGAAATAAACTGACTTGGACTGCTTCAGTCTGCCATCTCCATGACTGTGCTGGCCTCCCCGCAGTGATGGCGGAAGCCCGCGAGAACGCTGGAGCAAGTCTTCCGAGGTCTGCAGTTCTGTTCCTCCCCCAGGTCCGTCGGGACCCCCACTTCATCACTCCACTCCGGTGCTCCCCCGCCCCAACATCATGAGCCTGTATCATTTGCGTCCTGGCAGGAGGAACTCGGGTTCCGGATGGTGCGGAGAGCCAAGGAGAGGGTGCGAGGCTCCCTCCATGTCTCTTCTCAGCCGTTCGCTCCTCTTCCAGGAAGTCATGGAATTGTTGGAAGAAGGATTTTCCCAAGAGTTAGGACTGGGCCTAACCTGTGGGTACATCATCACTTCCCCGTCCCACCTTCGTTCTCTCTAGAGCCCTCCTCCTCGCCCGCATGCCGGTCCCCGTGGGACTCGCGGCGCCACCGTGCTGCTCCGCCCTGCTCCCACTGAAGAGTTCACACCTTCCTCTCGTGCCGGAGCCTCCCCTCCCCAGGTCCACTGTCAGGACCCAGCAGGATGCCCTCCAACGATTTCTTCTCTTCCGACTTGTGGCGCTTCCTGCCACGAGACGCGGGTCCTGGCCCAGCCGAACTCCATTCCTGCTTCATCTCGGTTCTGCGTGGGCTTCACTTCCCACTCCTGGAAGGGAGGCGCTCGAGCACCGGTCCCCGAGACCCTCCACTCAGATTCAGAAACACACTTCTACCTCTTTGCTGTTAACGCCTATAGATGCGGCCAGCAGCCCGGGCACTTCTCTCTCAGTCTCCCGCTGGCTTCTCCACTAGGGTTTCAGGACAAACTACCAAGGAACTGCCTCAGTCTCCCCTCATCCTCTCCCCTCTTCCGTCCAGGAATCACTTTGGTGTATCATCAGGAACCAATCAGGTGTGAGACCCGGGCTTGTGCTTCAGCCGAGGCCAGTGCTCTTTGAGGTGCAAGCCTTAACACGGCTCCTGGCTCCCTGAGCGGAAGCGCCGTGGAGCCAATGGGCATGTTCGTTCGTTTTTTTTTTTTTTTTTTTATTTAGGCAGGGTAGCGTGGGCTACCTTTAAAACAAAAACAGAATCAGATGAAAAGATGTCTGGGAAGGTTATGATCAGACTAGGTGATTTACTTCTAAAAATGTGTTTCAGTGAGTCCCAGGGACTAATTAATTAAGGTTTGAGTTTAGGAGCGTCCACCTCGGTACGCCGCCACCTCGTGCATGCTGTGCATGTGACCGGGACTCGTGACTGCGGGGTGGCAGAGGCGCCTGCTGCCATTCTCCGCTGGCGTTGCTCTCTGCTCGCACCCCGCCCCTTCCCGCCCCGGCCCCGCTGCAGAGGCAAGGGTGCCTCTGGCCACAACCATCAAAGACTTCGAGGCGTTCCCCTCTGCACGCTCCCCTGCTCGCGAGTGGTTCTGGGGGAGCGCCCACCTGGGATAGGCAGAGCAGCCATTTAAGACCTCCCAACGGGGCCCTGCCCTGCCCTCCCGACCGCCTGTTCCTCTTCCCCTTCCTCCTCCTCGCCTTTCTTCTCCATGCCCTCACCATCCACAAGGACTGTCCCTGTCACTGTGAACCTTGCTGACGCAGAGGAACGTGTCTTTTTTTTTTTGACCATAGCTACCCAGCTGTTTCTTAAACTTCCCTTCCCAAACTTAAAAAAAAAAAAAAGAAAAAGAAAAAGAAAAAATAAGGCTTAGAGGCCTGGTTTCTCAAAGGGTAAGGGCAGCTCTGTCCTCCGTGCAGTACCAGCTCGCTCTGCCCTTACCGAGGCCGCATCCCTGCAGGAGCCGTGACACTTCGGTAGAGACCAAACAGGGGCCAGAAAAACGGGGGTGTGGTCTCTCTTCCCTCGCACCCCTCCAGTCCCTGTGGGCTCTGAGGTTGCCCTGCTCAGGGCTGGCAGGCGCCTCCACCCTGTACAGTGGCCAGTCCGGCCAGAGGCCTCCACGCCCTGGGGTGCCGCGGCCTCACGTGTCTTCGAGGCACGCGCAGGAGGAAGGAGCGAGAGCCTCTGCGAGTGCCCCCCCAGAACCTTTTACAAATGGCATTTTGTTAGGAAAATCCGGGAAGCAGGTGTGATTACTTTTTTGCTCGTAGATATTATCCTAAGTTGAAATTCCCCCACTCCCCTCAACTCTCCCTCGTAGCCCCCTGAAGCCTGCCCGCTCTCCTTTGGTAGGTAGTATTCCCCCCTTCTTATCTAGGAGCTGTTTTTAAGCACGATTTTTTAACAGTTTATATTGTACAGGATCAATATTTTGCTTTTTAACAAGGATATTTATGTAATAAGAAAATTTGCCTTAGGCGGGTGTTGGCCAGACAGTTCCAGTCTCTCAGGAACCCCAGCCTGGCCTCTCCTGGAGCTCTGAACCTGCTGTGGAAGAAGTTGGCTGTGGCCGTCCCTGCTGGAGAGTCGGGGTTTGGCGAGGGAAGGGGTGTTCGGCGCCGCCAGGAGGAGGAGGAGCCCCCCAGTAATCTAGTGCCTCGCTGGGCGCCTTCCCTCGGGACGCACAGCGGCCTCCCCCAAGAGCGCCTCCACCTGGGGAGCCGGACGTCCACGCCGCCCGCACTAGGTCTCGGAACACCACTCTCGCCCTGCTCCGACCCCCACAGTGGGCGAGGCTTTGGAGCCATTCTTTTCGTGACGCCAGATTATTTAAAGAGAAAAAAAAAAAATACAAGACAAAACCTTCTAGCACTTTGTAAACACAGTGAATAACCTCTTGGAGTATTTTTTTGGCTTTATATAAAACAAGGTTTTTAATTGTAAAGTATAAGTGCCATTAGAAAATGCACAGGGCATATCTTTGTTAAAGTAGATTTTTTCAATGTTTTACAGAATTACATTTTCAAAAGTTTTTATAATGAAGTTGTTTATTAAAAACTTCTGAATGATGTCTTTGGAAGCCGAGCACCTGTCTGGGGGCAGGGCTGGAGGGAGGAATTAGACCAGGAAGGAATTGGAGCCTTCAGGAACTTCTTGCATCCACAGGGGTGGGCAGGGCGCAGCCTCATGAAGATTCGCTGTCTGCTTTGAAATGCAAGGCTTTGATGGCATGTGTTTGAGGTAAGTGGACGTTCTGTTCACTGCACATTGTGATCACAAACATCAGAAAAAACTCAAACAGACTCCGTAAAACTTCACCTCAGAACATGCCAGAAGAGGGGGCCGAGCGATAGCACAGCGGGGAGGGCGTTTGCCTTGCATGTGGCTGACCTTGGGTTCAGTCCCTGGCATCCCATAGGGTCCCCTGAGCACTGCCAGGAGTAATTCCTGAGTGCAGGCCAGGAGTTAAGCCCTGAGCTTTTGCCTGGTGTGACCCATAAAGAAAAGAAAACAAGCAGTCGGGTGAATGCAGCGGTTGGGTTTAGCATTCCTCTGCTGCTTGCTGTGGACGGTGTGGCGTCCTCAGGCTCTGCAAAAGTGACTGGTCTTCCTGGGACGGAAGCCGCCTGCTGCACGGCTCCGCTGCCCCGGGGAAACGGGCCCTGCCGGCTCTCCGCAAGCCCAGCAGCACCTCCGTTCTTAGTCTCCAGGGGCATCTGTGCTGTCCCACAGCTGATCATGATAAACCGGCAATGATAAGGCAGGGGGAGTGTGGTTTCAAAGGAAATCCGGGCTGCTGTTAGGAGAAAGAGAAGCTGCTTGTCCCAGAACCACAGTTGGTAAGAGAGGCTCGGGTGTGCCCGCACTGCCCCTTAGGTCCGAGATGTGGTGGGGGCCTGCTGCCGCCAGGCCGTCCCGAGACCCTCGTCCCCTCCAGCCTCAGACTGGCCTGGCTTTTCTCTGATCTGGCACATGAACTGGGGCGATTAAGTGGTAACGCATAGAGGCTGACCCTTCGTCTCTTTGGCCTTCCGTTTGCTTCACAAATGTTCTCTTCCCCAGTGGGCCAGAATCTCTAGCACTGGCCCCAAGGGGTTCCACTCTGTCCTCTACCGGGTCTCAGGACCGGTCCTGATGCTCAGGGTGGGGTGTCACTAAGTAGGGCATTCGCCCCCAGGAGTTTGGGAGTAACCCAGGTGTGCGGGTCAGGATGGGGCGTACAGGCGCTGCTTAGTTTCAGCTCTTCCCGGAGCACGGATTCCCACGTGAGACCGAGGTCCCATTTGTGAAGTGTCCTATAGAGCAAGGCATCACCCCAAGGTCCTGGACTCGAAGTAGCCAAGGGGAGTCCAGCACCTTTGGAGGGCGCAGGGCCTGAGGGGGTAGATGGGCGCGTGGTGCCATTCCATGCCCAGATCCGTCCACTGTGACTGGCTTTTCTTCATATGGGAGGGGTGGAGTATGGGGGTCACTCCCAGTGGGGTGCAGGGGCTTCTAGCTCGATGCTCAGGGGACCCAAACTCGGTGCCAGGGGTTGGAGCTGCGTGGGCCACATGCCGGGCAAGCCCCCTTAAAACCATCTCAGATATCTTGAGGACCCCAGCTGCCTTGGCTGCTCCAGGTGCGCGACTGTGGGCCTTGGCGCTCTGGCGTCCTGAGTAGTCGGAGGAAAGCCCTGTGGGGTTTAGGGGGTCCAGGAGACTCCCACTGCCCTCCCCTATGCCGGAACAGTAATGGGGGCGATGAGAGGGGGTCTCCCTGGGGGCAGGGGATGCCTAAAGCCTGACACCACCGCCTCGCTATTCCTGAGAGGTACATCCCTGGTCTTCACCCCATCTCATTTGGGGCCAGTTCTTCTGACACCATGGCGGGCGGAGCTCCCAGGGAGCAGCTGCTGGTGCGAAGGGATGAGCGGCCGGGAGCTGAGTGGAGGAGGAGGAGGAGCTCCGCTTCCCCGGGCCAGCAGAAGGGGCGCACCCCTGGTCTCAGCGTGGCAGGCCCAAGAAGCAGGGGTGCAAGGGGCAGCCGCTGACCCTGTGATGGGCCCACCTGCTCTGGGCGCCAGGAAGGGGCCCCCTGGAGGCCACTGACCAAAGGCAGGAAAATGGCCTGTGGGGGACCTGGGGAGTGAGCAGGAGCTGGTGGGAGGCTGAGGACCTGAGCTGGAGGCGGGGAGGTGGGGGAGCGGCACCCCCGGGAGCCCTCCTGAGGGTGCTGAGGCCAAGACTCCAGGCGGGATGTGGGCACCCAGCGCCAGCTTCACCCGCTGGGCTCTTCTGATTCGTGGGTCACAGCCTGTCACTGTCACCCATGATTAGCCCCTGTGATGAGCCACCTGACGGAGTTGGGGTTGAGGGGATTCAGGCTCAGCTGGGATAGACGGCAAGATCCATCCCCTGCGGCTGGAGCCACCCCTGCGCCAGGAGTGAGGGGCAGGGCCTCAGGCTGCTGCGTTCTGTGGAGGTGGTCAGCCAGTCGGGGGCATCCGCGGGCTCCAGGACCACACCAGGTTGCCCCTTGCACTCAAGTGCTGGGAACCCACTGGCAGAATGGACACAAGGGCAGCAGATGACTGTGTACACACACGAGGTGAAGCAGCGAGAACGTCGTGTCCCCAGGCGCGTGAGGTGCGGGCCACACGGCTGCACTGCTCAGCACTTCCGCCTGCTGCCCTGTGGGGCCTGGCCACCTTGACCTGTGCTCCCCAAGCCACTGCCTGCACCCAGGGTTCTGTGGTCCCCAGGAGCTCTGCGTATCCTGCACCTCCTTCCAGAAGCGTCCCTCCCCGAGCCCGTCACACCTCCCAGAAGCGTCCCTCCCCGAGCCTGTCACACCTCCCAGAAGCGTCCCTCCCCCGAGCCCGTCACACCTCCCAGAAGCGTCCCTCCCCGAGCCCGTCACACCTCCCAGAAGCGTCCCTCCCCGAGCCCGTCACACCTCCCAGAAGCGTCCCTCCCCGAGCCCGTCACACCTCCCAGAAGCGTCCCTCCCCGAGCCCGTCACACCTCCCAGAAGTGTCCCTCCCCGAGCCCGTCACACCTCCCAGAAGCGTCGCTCCCCCGAGCCCGTCACACCTCCCAGAAGCGTCCCTCCCCGAGCCCGTCACACCTCCCAGAAGTGTCTCTCCCCGAGCCCATCACACCTCCCACAAGCGTCCCTCCCTGAGCCTGTCACACCTCCCAGAAGTGTCCCTCCCCGAGCCTGTCACAGAAGCGTCCCTTCCCTAGCCCATCACACACAATTTAGTGGCCCGCCTTTTCCCTTCGGTTGTTGCTTTGTTTTTTTTTTTTTTTTTTTTTTTTGGTGGCCAGGCTGGGGGCTCCGGAGCTGGTTCTGAGCGTCAGCTTATCCATCTCTGCCCAGATCTTTCATTTTCCTTTCTCTCTTCTTTCAAGTGGCCACTCAGAAACAGAAAATAAACGGAAAAGGCCAAGCAGTTGAGGATATGGACCTTCTTGTTCCTCCTTGATAGCCCAGAGAGGGTGCACAGCAACCCTTGCCGCCGCCTCTGGCAGAGATCTTCAGAGGGGGCATGCTGGGCCGCTGAGTTGAGAGAGCAATGTGCCTGGCTCCAAGGGCTGTATTTGTATTTTATGCCACTGAGCCCGACAGCCACAAGCAGGGCCGGTACCCGGCTGCTATACTGTTGCCCGGCCTGGGTGAGGCTTCCTGTCCTCTCCTCCGGAGATCTCCGGCTGGGTGAGACTCTTCACCCTCCTTCTGCCCACAGCCACTCGGACCTGCTCTGTTTCTTTGAGTCCAGCACAAATGTTCTGACCCATTTGGAATCAGTCACTCCTGACAAGTGAAGGTCGAGGTGGGCCTGGTCATCTAGAGGGGTTGGCATCGTCTGTATTTTTGTTTGTTTTGCTTTTTGTGTCACACCGGCAATGCTCAGGGGTTACTCCTGGCTCTGCACTCAGGAATTACTCCTGGCAGTGTTCAGGGGACCATATGGGATGCCGGGGATTGAACCTGGGTCGGGGATTGAACCTGATTGAACCTGGTCGGATTGAACTACCTGCTGGACTATCGCTCCGGCCCCCCTGGCATCGTCTGTAGCTAAGCACTGCCAGGAGTGACCCTGAGCATCACCCCGGCTGTTGCCCCACCCCGCCCCTTGGGGTGATCTTAAGTTCCTATTAAGATGCAGAAATTATAAGATTGGATTTTTTAAAATTTATCGATTTTTTTTTTTTTTTTTGCTTCTTTGGGTCACACCCAGCAATGCTCAGGGGTTTCTCCTGGCTCTGCACTCAGGAATTATTTCTGGCAGTGCTCGGGGGACCATATGGGATACTAGGGATCGAACCCGGGGCGGCATGGGCCAGCTGCGTGCAAGGCAAACGCTCTACCTGCTGTACTATCACTCTGGCCCCTATTGATTTACTTTTTGCTTTATAGTTCACACCTGGCAATGCTCAGGGGTTACTCCTGGCTCTGTACTCAGGAATTATTCCTGGCGGTGCTCAGGGGACCATATGGGATGCCGGGAATTGAAGCCAGGTCTGGTCCATGCAAGGCAAACATCCTTCCTGCTGTGCTATTGCTTCAGCCCTGGATTTTTTTTTCCTTTTTTTTATTTTTTCCCTTCAAATTTTATTACACCACTTTTAGACATACAATTGCAAGATGTTCATGTCAAGTTTTGGTTCTACAGGGGCCGGAGCGATAGCCCAGCGGGTAGGGCGTTTGCCTTTGCATGCGGCCGGCCTGTGCCGGCCCGGGTTCGATCCCCGCATCCCATATGGTCCCCTGAGCACCGCCAGGAGTAGTTCCTGAGTGCAGAGCCAGGAGAAACCCCTGAGCATCGCCGGATGTGACCCAAAAAGCAAAAAAAAAAAAAAAAAAAAAAAAGTTTTGGTTCTACAGTGTTCTTCCAACACCCATCCCTCCACCCGAACCCATCTCCCATCACCAATGCCCCCACATCTCTCCCCCTCCCACACCTCAACTGCTTGGCAGGTTCTGTATGTCTTTCCTCTCTATCTCTCCCTCCCGCCTACCTTTCCTACACATTGTAGAATGCAGTATATTAAAGAACATAACTGTTTCCACTAGTTTGATGGACTGCGCGGCCGTTTGCAGCCATGCGACTTAGGGGCCTCATGGTCAGTGTCCAGACAGCGAATATAGTGGCTAATTTGGTAGGCGAGTCTCATCCGGCTGCTTTCGGGACCCCCAGAGGTGATGGGCCCACTCCCAACACCCATCTGTCCACCTGGGGGCCCCATGGTCAGCTGAGCCTAGGGAAAGCCGAGTTCCAGCTTCCCCAGCCGAGTCTGAGGCCTCATATGCTATGGCTGGTCGCCCCAGGGCAGCTAATTTTTTTTTTAAGTGAGATGTTCTGAAGCACTGAGCTGGGAACAGCCCTGAGAACCGCTGGGGCGAGAGAGCGAGAGAGAGAATAAAGCACGTTAGAGGCAGACTGTCCCCTCTCAGCCCTCTGTTAACGTGTACGGCCAGTCCAACAAAGCAAGAACAACAAAGTACCCAAATCGGAAAGAAGTAAAATTGTCTTTATGTGGAGGTACCATGAATATATGTATATTTCATTTACATATAGCAATCTGATGTAAATGAAAAAAACACTTTGAATAAGTGGTTTAGTAAGCTTTCAGAAATAAGGTCGATCAATAAAACTCAACTGCACTACGACACAGTAGTGAAAAATGAGAAACAGAAACATACCAGCTAAAATGGCATCAAAGGGGTGAAATATAAGGGCTGGGATGTCCTGGACACTGCCAAAACCCCCAAACAAAACAAGGCAGAAAAAAGAAAAGAAAGGAAACGAGGAAAGGGAAGGAGAAAAGGAGGGCGGGAGGGCTGAAGAGAAAGAAATCTGACCAAAAGACAAGATGTCTGGGGCTGGAGCGATAGTCCAGCGGGTAGGGCGTTTGCTTGCACGCAGCCGGCCCATGCCGCCCGGGTTTGATCCCCGGCATCCCATATGGTCCTCCGAGCACCGCCAGGAGTAATTCCTGAGTGCAGAGCCAGGAGTAACACCTGAGCATTGCCGGGTGTGACCCAAAAAAAAAAAAAAAAAGACAAGATGTCCTATATTAGAAACTATAAAATACTGCATCGCTGAAATTAAGACTTAAATGATTGGCGCGATATAACTTGTTCATGGGCCAGAAGACGTCATTTCACTTTAAGGACCATGATTTACAATCCTTGGTGACTGAATTTTAGACACATGTTCTTGGGCTTCTCCTACACCAGTGCCGACTTCCCTCCACCAGTGTTCCCCCTCCCCCAGCTCCCCCTGCTACCGTAACAGGCACATTTCAAAATTGGGTGGTGGCAGTTTGGATCTCATGTTTTCAGTGTTGCTGAATACCCTTTATCGCTAAGATGTCAATTGCTGCAAGACTAATCTATAGCTTTAACATAAAGCCACTGAAATTCAACAGGTCTCTTGGTAGAAATTGGTAAGATTTACACTCATGGAAACAAAAGGGTCTCTAAAACAGGATGAAGTTCCTGGAAATAAATCCGCACTATGTGAGGGCGGAAAGCGCATACAGCAGGGAGGGTGCTTGCCTTGGACCCTGTATGCAGCCAACCTGGGTTTGATCCCCGCAGCCCATATGGTCCCAAGGTTGATCAGGAGTAGTTCCTGAGTGCAGAGCCAAGAGTAAGCAGCCCCTGAGCATTGCCCCAAAACAAAACAAAAATATCCAGACTATATGGACAATTCCTACCCTCACCCCCACACTAGTGTGGCCCCAAACCAAAAGAAAACTCAGATCTGGGGACTGCAGAGAGAGTATAGCATTAGCCCGCTTTCAATCCCTGGCATACCAGGAGTGCCACGAATAAGCCCCGAGCACTGACCACCAGGTGTGGCCCAAAACTAGCACAAAGAATTGAGACCTTAAGTTAGGTAATAATGTTGCAGATATGATACCCAAAAAAATCCATGAAAGAATAAATGAGACTTTTTCAGAATTCCACAGATACTGTGGAGAATGAAGCCACAATCAAAGACTATATGAAGAACTCCCACGATCATGATTTTAAAAACAAAGCAGGCTGGGAGGGCTCCAAGGGCACACGTTGCCCTCGGGTGTCCCGGGTTCGATTCCCAGCACCACACACATCCTCACACACCCAAGCACCGTTGTGGAGCACCAAAACAAATTCAAAACCTACAAGCCCTGAACACGCAAAATGGGGC
Organism: Cryptotis parvus; assembly: GCA_021461705.1. NCBI lineage: Eukaryota > Metazoa > Chordata > Mammalia > Eulipotyphla > Soricidae > Cryptotis > Cryptotis parvus. The sequence goes on along the minus strand of JAJIBD010006909.1, from coordinate 109,491 downwards.
AAAAGATGGGCTGAGTAGGAAAGGCTGAAGGCACAGCAAGGTCAGGTGCCTCCCTTACAGGCAGTAGACTCTTAGTTTCAGCTCCTGCACCGCGTGCGGTACCCCAAGCACTCCCAGGGGTCACTCCGTCACACTCATCACTGAGCCCAGGATGTCCAGGGAGCTCCAGGTGTGGCCAAACACCCCTCCCTCCACCCCGACCAACCCAAACAGGCAAAATACTGTATTTTACCATAGATGGATGACGAATAGCACATGGGAGTATGTCCAACATGTCTCTAGGATAGTACATATTGGGGTGTGGGGGGCGTGTCAGACAATAGCGCTCAGTGGTGACTCCTGGCTCTGAGCTCAGGAGTGACCCTGGTGGGGGCCCATATGTGGTGCTGGGGATTGAAGGGGGTTGGCAGCATGCACGGCAAGCACCTTACGGTCTATTCTCCAGCCCCCAGTGAAATATATACTAAAATAATTATGCAATGTTATGCACCTGTAAACTCCGTGAAATGAATGGGAGCTCTCAATTGTTGATGGAAATAAGAGACGATCCAAGCCCTTCCTTCTAGAGCCTGGCTGCTGAAACCTCTCTCCCACAGGAGCCAACTGCTCTACTGTTTCACACAGGCAGCCCTGGGACTTGCATACCTCCACGTTAGAGACTAGCCAACCGTCTATTCATAGACAAGTGAAAAACAAATGGTCTAGCCAGTCAACGGGCTACTAGAAAGGAAAGGACACATAAAATGCGGGTGTATCTCTGCAGGATGAAAACAAAGCGGCAGTGGTTAAAACAATCAGGTCTATAGGGCTGACCCAGGTTCAATCCCCAGCATTCCTATGGTCCCCTGAGCAGAGCCAGGAGCAACCCTGAGCATCACCAGGTGTAGCCCCCTGCAAAAAAGTCATTTAGGTGTCAGACTGATAGTCCAGCAGGTAAGGTGGAGGTCTCACACATCTGGCCTGGGTTCAAGTCCCAGCACCCCGTATCTCCCTGAGCACTGCCAGGAGTAGGCCTTGAGCACTGCCGAGTGTGGCCATAAAATGAAGAGAAAGAAAGGAAGAATAAGGTCCAGGGCCGGTGGGTGCAGTGGGATATTGCTTTTGCTCTTCCATGTGATGGGACCCTAGCAGGTAACTTCAGTTACTTCCTCTGCAAAAGGGGATGGATTCCAGAGGCTGCCCAGGGACTCCGCCCAGATTAAACAGTCTAATACAGGAAAGGTGCCTCAACAGTCCCTTCCACGCGCTGTGTTCTATGGCGGAAACAGGCAAGGAGAGGAGCTGGGAGCTGGAGGCGCCTGTTTGCTGAGTTCCTCGCCGCCGGGAACTTCCTTCCTTGTCACTCATTCAAATAATTGTGCTGGAGCTCCAAGTCCTGCTAATGGCCCGTGAGTATGCAGCCGACAGGAACCGGAGCTCCCTCTCTGGGCTGTCCACACCGGCTACGCTAGGCCTGGCGAGATCTGTCTCCCCCTCCCCACAGGGAAGACCACCAACAGTAACAAGGACAGGGGCAGCTAGTGGAGACTCCCCAGCTGGCCTCCAAGCTCCTGCACACCTGACTCTAACCGTTCCTTTCCTTGATGACTTTTGAGCCTGTTAATTCTTCAGTCTGTCCTATTCCTTTTCTTGCTTTGTTTTAAATTTTTGGACCATACTCAGCGGTGCTCAGGGATTACTCCTGGTGGGCTCAGGGAACTCTGTGGGGTACTGGGGATTGACTCCAGGTCATCCTATGCAAGACAAACATGTTACCTTCTATACTATCTTTCTGGCCCCAGCCTGTCCTATTTGGAGGTATTGAAGGACAGTGAGGTGAAGTGAGGGTCTTTGACATTCTTCTTGGGTCTCACTCAGCAATGCTCAGGGGGTTGCTCCTGGCTCTGCACTCAGGAATCACTCTTGGTGGTGCTTGGGGGACCATATGGGATGCTGGGGATTGAACCCACGTCGGCCACATGCAAGGCAAATGCCTACCCGCTTGTGCTATCTCTCCGGCCCCAAGGTGAAGTGAGTTGATGGTAGCAGACTGGAGCTAGACCGTAAAATGATGTTTCACTGGTAACAAAACTTTTATTTGTCCTGTTTCCTCCTGTTTTTTGCTTTTTTGGGTTACATCCAGCAATGCTTAGGGATTATTCCTGGCTCTGCACTCGGCAATTACTGCTGGCGGTGCTTGGGATATGGAATACCACAAGACCATATGGGATGCCGGGATCGAACCCAGGTCGGCTGCATGCAAGGCAAATGCCCTACCTGCTGGACCACTGCTCCTGTTGTTTCCTACTCTGGGGTTCCAGGGGAAAACGCTTACAAATGTGTCTGTAGGAGCTGAGCAGATGGGAGGCGGTTGCTGATGGCTCATGCTAGGCAGGGAGTAACAGTGTTCTGAAACTGAAGAGGCTTGAGGTCGGACTAAGCTCGGCGAGAAACACGCCGGCTTAACCCACGCGAGGAGCTGCCAAGTCCGACCGGAACCAGAGCAAGAGACACAAGAAACTGGGCAATAGGACAATGGCTTATTTATTTACAACTGGATCAAAAAAAGGCATACAGACATTTTTTAATTAAAAATAATAATAACGATGATTTAAAAAAGTCAGAAAAATGGATGATGTTTGAACTCTCTATGAGTTCATTTTCCCCCAAACCCCCATAAGAGAATCTCTTTGGGGGGGAAAATATTCACAACTGGAATGAACATAAGAACTCTCATCATCGGTGTGGGTTCCCTTTCCTGCCACGGGTTCCTGGGTGCCACCTGGCGCTGCGGTGTGACCGTGGCGGGGCAGAGTTCACTGGTCTGATTGGTGCAGGCGGCAGGGCCCGGGAGGCTGGGGGTGCAGGGCGCGGCTGTGCCTAGCTTCGGCATCCTGAGCTTTGTCTCGTGGCGGGAATCCCCAAACTGCTGGAGCCAGGCGGGCGGCTGGTCCTTCAACCCCATCCTGTGGTGGGTTTGGTGTGTGGCAAACGAAGAACCCTATCTTGAGGGGCAGGGGGTGCGGGGAGGAAGGGGGCCGGGGGGCGAGGGGGCATCTATCAGGCCCGCCCCTTTGTTCCAGCTTTTAAGCCTGTTCCTGGGAAGTGGGGAAGTTGTAACAGAACTTACCTTCCCGGGAGCCCATCACAAGCAGGGCTCTGGGTGTCTTCCAAGTGAGACACGCTCGAGGGGCTGGGACGAGCTCAAAGAGCCTCATGTGGGGCGCCGAGGCGGGCAAGTCCAGGGAGAGGTCTCGTCCAGCCTGAAGGAGCCGGGCCAAGGTCTGCAAGCTTGGCTCTGCCCTGGAAATGGGGCCGGGCCTGCCACACGCACACCTGGCAGAGCAGCAACCCCCTGAGGAATGGTCGGGCCCCTCATCCCACACAGCCGCTGCATTCTGGCTCTGGAAACACTTGGCCCCACGTCCAGGACTGATTTCTTGGCACAAGACAGTTCGCTGTAAGTCTCTTCTTTAAGCGGAGCCAACTCCCGCTGCTCTGAGCAGGGGGACCCTCTGTGCCGGGACCCCAGGCAGTCCCCACCCTTCCAGGCGGACGCCCCCCTGTGGGCAGCCCTGGGAGGAGGTGGGGGAAGGGCTGGCACAGGCTGGCACTGAGCACGTGTCCGGCTGCCGCTGGGCTTTGTCCCGGCATCCATGGCGAGGGCGGTGGCAAGAGGCTTGGAGCCCCGTGGAAGCCTGGGAAGGCTGGTTGCTCTCCCAGTCAGTCATGGGGTGGCCAACAGCCCTGAGGAGCTGAGGTGGAGACAGTGACCATGACCCAGTGTCTCGGAAGATTCATCCATCCTGGATCCATTGATTAAAAAAAAGAAGAAAAAAAGGGAAAAGCCCCAAACCAAAACCAAACCTGAAGAAACAGGTTGGGCGTGCCTGCCGAGGGAACGTTCTCAGCACTGAAGAAAAAACAGCCCCCAAAAAACGCACCCCCCCACACAACTGGAATAAGACGATGAAGAAAAACGAAAGATTTATCTACAGGCCCTCCCTGCCCGCGAGCCCAGGATCCAGGAACACGGTGCCAGGAGTCACCTTCCCAAAGGGCAGGGAGCTGTTTTATTTTGGGTGCCTGCAGTCCCCTGCACAGGTGGCGTCCTGTTCGAGGATGAAGTGGGCCTGGCCATGGTCCGCCCCATCAGTCTATCTTCACAGCGGCGTAGATCTTGCGCACAAACATGTAGGCTGCGTAGAAGCCGATGGTGCCCGTGAGCAGCCAGAAGGAAAGGACCATGAGGGGCCGTGTAGCCAAAGTATAGCAGCGAGGGATGAACTCGACAATGTCCAGCTGGGCGCGAGAGAGAGGTGGACATTTAGTGCAGTGCTCTGGCAACTGGCTCCTACCTTCCCTGGTCTCATGAGAAAAGGGCTGCCAAGAGTGGACTCTGGGTGGTTGGATGGGGGGGCGTAAGCCGCGGATGGGGAGGGAGGCGGCCTCTGGGCGGGCGAGATGGGGGTGGGCTGTGGGTGGGTGGAGGGGGTTCAGCAGGAATGGGATGGCAGAGGGCAGCTGCATAGAGGTCCCAGAAGTGAAGCTACAGTCTGAGGATCGAAGTTCCCAGGAGGCAGATTTCCAAAGAGAATCTGCCAGAAGGGAGTAGCCAGAGCAGGGCCAGCAAACTTTTTTGTAAAGAGTCGGGGGTGGAGGGGGCCGCAGATGGAAGGAGAGGTGACTAAAGGAAAATGGTGGATTGGGGGGGTCATACGTGTGGTGACTGTACACCAATATTATAAACATAAATACCATAGTACCTACAACAAGATTTTTCAATAGCCAAATTAAGGGCTGAAAGATGGACAGCGGGTAAGGTGTTTTTGCCTTGCACATGGCTGACCCGGTTCAATCCCTGGCATCCCATGTGATCTCTGAGCCCTGCCAGGAGTGATCCCTGAACGCAGAGCCAGGGGTAAGTCCTGAGCACTGATAAGTGTGGCCCCAAACAACAATAACAACAGCAACAACAACAACGTCAGATTAAAAGTGTTGGGTTCACAGGCCATATGACATCTGTCAAAACTACTCAACTTTGCCCAGGAGAGCACCGGGTCTCGAGTGCACGCACCTAAGCGCTGCTTGTGCAGACTCCAAACGAAAAACCAAAAAAAGGCAACATACAAAAACCACCAACAACCAAAAGAATTCAAATGACCCAGTTCTGCCACTATAGGGTAAAAGCTATTCCAAATGTGATGTCAGTATACCAGCATGGCTGAGTTCCAATAAAACTTTATTCGGGGCAGACAGGACTGCTGGTACCTGATAGTAAACCGCGGTGTGGCTGCTCAGCCCGGAGGGGCACGCGGCAGTGCACCGTCCACCGCCCACTGGGCCTTCCGGGCCTTTCTGACCGGACACATCGAAGTGCGCAGACCTGGGAGTCTGGTCTGGCTGCCCGCCGGCTGTGTCCGGTCTGGAGACAGGTGAGGCCCATCAGGGAGGCCCCAGCTCCTCTCACGGATAATGTGGGGCAGGTAGACTGTGGACACTGGAGGGGTCGGTCTGCTCCTTGCTCTCGACACTGGGCACAGTGAACGCTGTGAGTGAGCCGAGCTGTCGGGGTCCTGGGGGGCTATTCTGGTATTTTCTGCTTTCACCGTGAATGGCCCTTAACAACTTTCCTTATTCTTCCATTCTCTCCTAGCTGCCCACAGTGAAATCTATTCTGTCTCTTGTTCCTGCTAAAGGCAGCGGGAGATCAGGTTTCCCGTGCAATGACCTGAAGGCTTTTCTCTTTCCGAGAACTCTCAACCTCTTCCCTAAAATTCTCCTGTGCCGCCGCAGCTACAGCTCAGCTCTGGAAGGGCTCTGGCAGTCCCCTGTCAGTCACAGACTCTCTCCCGGCCCACCCCTTCCCCGCCCACCCGCAGGGCAGTACCTTGTTAACAAAATAAAAGATGGCGTAGACCAGGACGTAGAAGGCGGAGCCCCCGGAGACCAAGAAGTTCCGCCACCACCAGCGGTAATCCTGAGGGGAAACAGAGCGTCATGGCGGTCTCCACCAGAACCCAAACCCGCATTTCACACTGGCCTCAAAGGCTAATGACCTTGGGTTAACAAAACAAGTAATTAGGGTGAGAGGAATGTTTTTAGATCTTAGCTGGAATGGGGCTAGAGAACCACTCATGGGACGGCGGACTCCAGAGTGAGCTTTACGGACAGCGGGAGAGCCGTAATTACGAATGCCCACTGCTTAAACAGCGCCCGTCACATAGCTGGCACCGTTCTTTGGAGGGGGTGCCCTGTGGTGGCTCATTTAGTCCTGGGGCAGCCCCCATCCCAGACAGTCTGACTGCTGGCCCTGTCACACCGAGGAAAGCAGGTTCCAAGAGCCGGGAGGCGGTGCTTTGCCTGCTTTGCTGAGAGCTAGGCCCAGAAGGGCAGCAGGTCACCTGCTCTCAAGAGACCATTTGCGATATGGACTTGGGTCTGTCCATCAGGACCACTGCATGCCTCAGCTGAGGCAGGGCGCCTGACTTCTAGTGGGGAGCTGATACACAGAAGCTCAGAGAAGGAAAGCACCAACCTGCACCAGACGTCACAGCAAGCGACACCCGCCTTATAGGTGGCTGACCGGATTCAATCGCTGGTGCCCCATATAGTCCCCCGACACCCACCACGAGTAATCCCTGAGTGCTAAGCCATGAGTAAGCCCTGACCACCACAACCCCTGCAGATAACTCCCCCAAAACAAAAATTAAACACAACACCCCAAACCAAAAACCAACACAAGACCAAAAACCTCAAGGCTAAGAGAGGGAGAAGCAGATGCCTCAGTGGGCCTCCAGGGTGGGGTGTCCCCTGCTGCTCACCTCCGCACAGAGCTGGAAGTACACCATGACGATGCTGATCTGGGAACAGGACACCACAAGGATGATGAAGACGAGGAACAGGAAGCCGAACAGATAATAAAACTGATTCTCCCATATTGCCTGTGGACACACAAGTCATCAGGCCTTCAACCAGCCACCTCCACCGGCCGGGCTCTCAGGCACACTCCACCTGCAACCGCCAGGGGTATTGGCAGAGACGCCACCAGGGGGCCTGGCATGAGCCTGGGCCAAGGCTGATTTAGTAATGGGGGGGCCACAGCCCCAAGTCGCGACTCCTGACTTCCACACCCCAGTGAGGGTGCAGCCAGTACCACACAGGGCGGCCTATGGGGGCTGCTGCCACCTGCTGTAGGTGAGCCCAGTCTTTACAGCTGGCACTGGCCCAGGGGCACATGAACAATGAACAGTGGGCAGCCACCCACTCCCTGACCAGCTTCCTGCAGACCGGGTGGGAGATGGGGTCTGCAGGGAGGGCTGGGGCGTCGAGAGCTAAATTTTGATGGCTCGGAGGTGCGTTGAGCCTGTCCAATCTGGCCCATGGGACAGGGGAGCCACCGCCACAGCGGCTACCACACAGGGAGCTCCCAAGGCGCCACACCCGAGCCGTTAGGTGGATCCCACTCCAGCCGCAACCCCTCACTTCCCTGAGGGCTCCGAGAAAGTCTGGGAAACATGTGGCAGCACCAGGAGCCAAAGCAGACCCAGCAATCGTGGTACTGTGGGTGCCAAGGGACCCGAGAGGACAGGACTGGCTTTCCTGAGCCCTTGTTTGAGCGGCCAGACTGGGCGGGTGTGCGGGGCCGGGGCGGGCAGCGGTACTCACACTGAAGATGAAGAACAGCTCGATGAACATGGCACCGAAGGGCAGGATCCCGGCCATGAGGATGCTGCGGCAGGAGAGGAGGGGTGAGCGTCGCCCCCCGCAGGCCCCTGCACCACCCCGGACCTTGTGAGAGGCTGCAGGTGGCCGCCCAGCGCCCATCGCACGGACCAGGGAAGCAGGTGCTCGTCACTGTCTCTCTGCACGACCCACCCCAGCTGCCCTGATCCAGCTCCTTCCGGGCCAAAGCCAAGTCAGGCTCCAACGTGGGCCTCACTATCTTGGGGTCCAGCTAAGCTCTCAGGGAAGCCCACCAGAGCTGTGGACACACAAGGGACTGCACCCCTCAGCTGGACCTCCTGCATCCCGCCCACTCCACGAGCCCCCCCCAGAGACTCACCCCCACAAACCGGTTCATGTACCACCGCTGCTCGGGGATCTGCCGGGGATCTGGTTGGTGCGCGCACGGGATTGTCGCACGGCTGTTTGCGGAAGCCAAGTAGTAGCCCAAGTAGACGAGGGGCAGAGAAATGCCGAACCACATGCAGAGCAGGGCCACCATGGTGGGGAAGGGCACCTGTGGGCACAGCGCCGTGAGCCAGGCACGCCCTAAGAGGGACAGTCCTGCAGTTCGCGCCCCTCTGGGCTGCTGGTCAGAAACTTTCCGGGCTGATTCTGGCATCCCCAGAGAGCCTGTCCTCTTGGAGGAAGCAGGGAAAGAACAGGAAGGGGCACTGGGAACGTGAGGGGGTGAGGAGCCAAAGGGCAGGAGACGGTGTGAGCAGAAGGTAAGGCGGAAGGGGGAAAGCACAGCGGCACGGGTTCCCAGTGTCAGCCAGCACAGGGCTGCGGCGCTTGCCTTGCATGTGGCTGACCCCAGTTCAATCCCTGGTACCACATACGGTCCCCCAAGCACCACGAGTGATCACTCCTAAGCACAGAGCCAGGAATAGGCTTGAGTGCTGCCAGGTGTGGTCCAACATCCTCCCTACCCATCCCACTCTTGCATAAAAGCAAAGCAAACCAAAACAGAGTAACAACAACAATAACAACAACAAACTACACGTGCTAATTTAGGGCGGAGGAAGGAAGGAGGTGGAGGCCCGGGCATGTACGGCATGTGCTCCGGCTCTTTGTGCGTCCTGGCCCACACAGCTCACAGACCCTGATTCAATCCCCGGCACTGCCATTACTGAACCGAGCCCAGAGCCAGGAATAGCCGCTGAGCACTGCTGGGTATGGCCCAAAAAATCCAAACCTCATCCTAACCCTAGAAACCCCTACCAAAAAATGTACTATTAGGGACCACAGTGACAGCACAGTGGGTTGGGAGTTTGTCTTGCACATGGCCAACCCAGGTTCGATCCCCGGCATCCCATATGGTCTCCCAAGCACCGCCAGGAGTAATTCCTGAGTGAAGAGCCAGGAGTAAACCCTGAGCATCGCCAGGTGTGACCCAAAAAAGAAAAAATAAGTACTATTAAGTGAGATAAATATTTATATATTTGAATAAAAACACCGATTCTATATACGTATGTGCTGAGGAAAGCCTGTGTCAGTAGTCACTCTGCTAGGAATAGGGGATCAGACCGAAATTTCCTTCTTTATCCACATCTGCACATGGTCATGGGTCTTACAAGAACTGTACCAAAAGGAAGAAATGAATTACTGTAGCAGTACTTACAACAAAGTAAACATCATAATAGTGGGGTTATTTTTTGTAATTGTTAAAGTGTTACAGTTCTACTTTAAATACAGCTAAAAGGGAAAACGGTGGGGCCTGAGCAATAGCCCAGCGGGTAGGGCGTTTGCCTTGCACGCGGCTGGCTCATGCCGGCCCGGGTTCAATCTCCGGCATCCCATATGGTCCCCCAAGCACCGCCAGGAGTAATTCCTGAGTGCAGAGCTAGGAGTAACCCCTGAGCATCGCCAGGTGTGACCCCCAAAAAAAAAAAAAGCAAAAAAAAAAATAAATAAAATAAAAGGGAAAAACGAGAACACAGTCAGAGGTGACACGGAGTGCTCTGTGCGGGGCAGGACAGCAGGACAGAGAAAGGGACCGCGCAGGCCCAGAGAGAAGGAAGAGGAAGTACCAACGGCTCCCGGCCTGCAGAGACCCTCTGGAGCACCTGCAGGAGAGCTCACGCCCGCCTCGCCCGGCCCCAGCAGACTACAGTACAGCACACCGGCATCCCGGGCAGCTGCGGAAGGGACAGAGCTGTGGGGCTGGGCCAAGGGGCAGGGCACAAGGAGAACCTGCTTCGGGAACAGTGGCCGGACAATCATAGCAGTTTCCTGTGGAGTCGATGGGAAACCCCCAGCTGGCCCTCCAGAAGCTGCCCCACAGAGAAGTGGGCGAAGGCCAGCGAGCTGACCTGCTGGGCAGGGTTGGGGGGGAACCCCTGCTAACCCTCAGCCACCAGGGCTGGGAACGCAACTCTGGGGACCCAGAAAAGGGAAGGGAAGGGCAGGAAATGACCTCGGGCAGGGGAGGGGCGGATACTTACCGCTCCTGATGAGTGCTTCGCCCCAGATGAAGCAATTCAGCACAAAACAGATGCCGAACACCACACCAGGGTACAGAGTTGCCGTCTGCAAGCAAGAGGACGACGCTGAGAAGCTGCCATCCGTGGGGCTCTCCCGGGGTTCTTGGCCCCGCCCTGTCTCTGCGGACTCCCTGCGGAGGGCAGCCCTGGTCTCCAGGTCAGGCCGGCCTCCTGTCCCTGCGTGTCCCGAACCCCAGTCTCTAGCACCCCACCGCCCGGGCAGTCCACCTCGCACCACGTGTATTTCCCGACCCTCAGAGCCCAGAGACATCCGCTGGACATGACTGAGCAACATCCTCACGACACAGGCCAAACCACCCAGAGAAGCCTGTCGCACACCGACACGCACTTACACAGAAGGCGCCTTTCTTCCACCGGTGGCCTTTGAGTGTGCGGTAGAGGCGGCCAGCAGAGAATCCGCCGAACACCCTGCAGGAAGCGGCAGGAGCCACAGCAGGGGCTGAGCGGGTGCACAGGGGGGCGCACGGCAGCCCCCAGAGCCCACGCGGACACACCTACCCCATGAACATGAAGAGGAAGCAGGCTGTGGTCATGAGGGCGCCCGGCTGGACGGCGACAGCATCCCGAGCATGGCCACAACTGCAGAGGGGCAGGAGAGAAGTCAGGGGGCTGGTGCCAGGCCCAGATTCGCAGCCCCCAGTCCAGGCTGGCCTTTCGGGCCTGGGCAGCTGTGGAACAAAAGCTCCCCCAACAGTACAGCACTCTGCTCCTTGGGAGGGCGGGGGGAGCTCGGGGTGATGGTGTGTGTGGTGTGGTGTGTGTGTGTGTGCGTGTGCGCGTGCGTGCTGGTCTTGGCTGAGGGCCAAGGGGTGCCATCAGGACTTGGCACACAGAATACACATGGCCAGCAGGGCTCTGAGCTGAAGGCATCAGCAATGCCAGCTTACTGAGACTGCCTCAGCAACCTGCTGTGAAAACAGGGACACCAACATGAAACGGCCTGTCAATGCCCATAAAACTGGGAGGAAGGGGCTACGATTCAGTGAGGCAAGTCTGTTACTAACAGATTTTAAAAGTTGTCACAAGGCAAAAATGGAAATGATGAAATCGCTGTTAACTAGATCTACTGTGATCATTTTTCAATACCTATACATATATTTAGACACTATACATAATACATACACATCTACACTGGGAGGTCTACCCTACTAATATGGTGTTAAACACAGGTTAAAAAAAAGGGTGAAAAAAAAACTTGGCAGACACTTCAGAACAGTCTAGAAATCCTCTACAATCATTTCGTGGGTTTGGCTGAAGTCTTTTTTCTGTCTTTTCCTGGGGGTTACACCGGCTGTGCTCAGGGCTGACTCCTGGCTTTGCACTCAAGGATCACTCTTTGCAGGGTCAGGGGGTCCATATGTGGTGCCAGGATGACCCTGGCTGGCGCGTGCAAGGTGAGCTCCCTGTCCACTGTACTATCGCTCCGGCCCCACTGACTGCAGTCTTGATCCGGGCTAACGTACGTAAGCCATCTCAACAGCCGATAAGAAAGGTCAAGCCCAGTGCTGCTGGGGGCTGTATGGAAGGTGCCCACCGGGAGCCGAGGCACAGCCTCTGTGGGGACAGATGGTTCTGTCTGATTTAGAGCGACCAACACACCCCCTTGTCTCCAGGGAGGGAAGACCGCCCTCGGCTGCCACAGACCCAGGTCCCACGGCCTGTGCCGGCCGGCGCACTCACAGATGACGATGAGGACCATGCAGAAGAGCTGAATGCCGGAGCCCAACAAGGAGCTGAGGATCATGGGGTACTCGCGGAGGCCTGAAGACGTCACCATGCACCAGCTTCCACCCAGACTCCTCCATGGTGTCTTCCTGTGGCAGAGAGGAAGAGTGACCCCGTGGCGCGCTCTAGGGGGGCAGCTCGTGGCAGATCCACACCCCCTGACTAGGGAGGGCTCCAGGGCCGACTATCAAAGTGTTTGTGGTCTTACTCGTGCAGGGGGAAAAGAAAAAAAGTTATTAGTATGTGGCAAAGTGTCACATCAATAAAAATGATGAATGCTTATCAGCAGAAACATTACAGAAAGACAGGGCTGGGGAACTGAGCTGTTGACGGCATAAACCCTACAGGAACGAGGGCCAAAGGCTCTAGCCGTGGCACTGGGATGTGGGGGGAGGGAGAGAACCCTAAAAGATGAAGAACAGCTTCACCCTTCCTTTTAGTCTTCCATGAATGCACGTGACACATTAGACTGGGCTCAGGCCACATTCTACGGGGGCTTCGTTATTTCCGTGTGTTGCTTCTCAGGCCTGGCTTAGACCTGCAATGCTGTGCTGCCCGGCCGAGCACTGGTGGGAAACCAGAGCCATACCCGATCCGGGTTATTTAAACGAGAAATAAAACTGCGATCAGTATTTCTAGATCAAGTATTTGTATTCTGATGCTTTTCGTAAGGACAATTCTCAAATCACTGGGTCAAAGCAAGGCAACTGGGTGGGAGAAAAGGGTATTTGGTAGCGGTACGGGCACACTGGTGGTGAGACAGGTGTTGAATGATAAATGCTCATAGCAACTGTATTGTAAAAAATCTTTGTACTTTGTAAATCATGGTGTTTAAATAACGCTTAATGAAAAAAAAGCAAGGCAACCATCTCAGAGTTCTGGCCCTGTGACCCATGTGCAGTGGCACGGAAGGTGACTCATGTGACTCTGGCCGAGAACACTATTCAAACACGGTAAAACATGTATGTACCTGTGCCATCTGAAGCTCGTTACTGCTGTCTTCTAGTGACTGAATCTGTGAGCTGCTATCACTGCTGAGGTAAACCTCCTACAGGCTGACTAAGCCCAGAGCTACGAGTCTGCTCTCTGTTCCTCAGGGTTTCTCTGGTCTCAACCATGTGGTCTTTTGTAAGCTGGTTGCAGATATTGTTCCCGACACCATTCGTAGCTGTCTCCCTTACGCACTTTGAAACGCACAGCAGTGAAGACATATTTATATTTTATTTTGTGGGTCACACGCAGTGAGTAAGTGCTCGGGGATCGTGTGAGGGGGAGAGCCAAGCTGGGGCTCCCACACGGAGCATGGGCCTCAGGCCTCGGAGCCGTCTCCTGGACCCCAGTTAAAGACATGCTCTTGTGTTCCTTCCAAGCAGTGCTCAGGGCCCGGGGCACTGCTGATACTTGGCCAACTGGGCCAGCAGTGCGATGCGAGTGACTGAGCAGTGTTGCTCAGGCACCATCTGGGTTACACGGACAGTGCCCAGGGCACTCTAGGGTCACAGCTGGCACTGCCTGGGGGCCTCCAAGGTGGTGCCATTGGTGCTCAGGGTACTATGCAGTGCCAAGGAGCAAATCACAGCAGGTTCAATCTTTGCCATCCACCATCTCTCCAGTCCTCCCGTTACATGCCTTAAATGTCCAAGGAATCAAATTTCCTTTCTGTCTCTGTCTTCTGTGCTTAAACTTAGCAGCTCATCTATCACTTTGGTCATTTGGAAAAAAAATATATATTTTTGGGCCTCACCTGGCAGTGCTCAGGCTGACTCCTGGCTCTGTGCTCAGGAATTACTCCTGGTGATGTGCAGGGGACCATACAGGGTGCCAGGATCGAACCAGGACAGCCGTGTGCATGGCAAGTGCCCTACCCACTGTACTATCGCTCCGCCCCATATGTGTGTATTTCATAGGGACCTCCTCAGCGAGGCTGGGGCCAGGGGCCCCCTCCTGGAGACGTGGAGCTGCTCGGGCTGCAGATGCTAGGAGCCAGGCCCCCTTCTTGTTTCTGACTCAAGGAGCGCACCCGCTTCCCACCTCCACCTCCTGCAGCCCACAGTCCCGCTACAGGGCCCATCCTGCCCACCCAGGACTTACAATATCATCCTCCTTGTTGTAGTTGGCGATGTCCTTCCGCAGGGTCCGGATGATGATCATGCTCAGGATGCCTGCAGGGGACAGGGCGGTGAGGACTGCTCGCTCTCGCGGGCTCTCCCGCGCCTGCACCCACTGTGAGACAGCCGCACGCAGGATGCCCTGCAGCCTTGCTCACTCTCTCCGGGATGGGTCACGGCTCCATGCCAGCCCGTGGGCAGTCACAGGCCCCAAAGGAGCAGCCTGCCAGCCCCGCCCCTACCTGCCCAGTTCTGACTCCCCTCCTCCTAGAGAGCTACGGCCAGGAGGAACTGCCTCACGGATCCCTCTCTCTCCTCCAGGCCTTTATCCCAGCTGTCCCCTCAGCACAGAGGGACCCATGGCCAATCAAGCTCCTTTCTCTAGCTTCAAGACTCGCCCAAGGCAGCTTGGCCTCTCAATACCCCAAATGTTCAAGAGGTCCCTGTGAGAGTGTCACAGAATGCATTTTTTGGGGTGTGTGTGTGGGAGTGTCACCCGCAATGCTCAGGGGTTACTCCTGGCAGTGCTCGGGGGACCATATGGAATGCCGGGGATTGAACCCGGGTGGGCGCATGCAAGGCAAACGCCCTCCCCTGCTGTGCTATGGCTCTGGCCCCACAGAATGCAGTTTTACTGGTCCAGGCAACATGGTACAGTGGGTGAGAAAACAAACGGGTTTTATGACCTCAAGCCAGTGTAACATTTCCAGGCTGAACCCATGGGACTTAAGAGACTGGGATGTTTGTAAGGGGCTTGTTTGCACAGCAGCTGACCCCTGGGTGCTTTTTAATTTGTTTGTAGGCCACACCAGGCATTACCACAGGGCCACTCCCAGCTCTGTGATCAGGGGTTGCTCCTGGCACTGCTCAGGGGACCAGGTAGTACCAGGGACTGAACCAGGCCACGTGCATGCCAAGCATATACTCAGCCCATGGAGTGCTCTCTCCCTCTCCCTTTGCTCCCCCTCCCACACATATGTGTATGTGTGTATGTATGCACACACACATACACACACACATAGTTTGTTTGGGGCCACACTTGGGGTACTCAGGGCTTACTCCTAATTGCGTTCAGGGCTCACTCCTGGCAGGGCTCAGGAGACCACATGGGACACCAGGGATGAAACCAGGTCAGCTGCATCAAGGCAATTAATGGTCTCACCTACTAAGGTATCACCCCATCCCAAATCCCCCGTAAATACTTACTAAACAACAGTTAGAACCATCAATGTGTTTCATTTGATATTAAACTGATCTATTTAGCTCCACTTTCGCCCACCGGCCTCCTCGCTCCTCACCTTGTTGGTCCCACTGCAAGGCCACGCATGAGCCTTGCTGGAACTCTGGAACTCTTGCCCTGGCTGAGGGGTGGCGCCTCTCAACACAGCCTTTCCTGCACAGCCACAGCCCTGGGGCACACCCTGCCTGTGTGCCCCACGCTGCCCATTGTTACCTGCAGCAAGACTGAGTGTGCTGGCTGACATTCCCTCCCCCTGAACAGACTGTTGGAGGGCCCAGGCTGGGGAAGGGGGTCCTACAGCCTGTGCAACGAGTGACATACCTGCACGGGAATGAGGGACAGGCAGGCTTGGGGTCTGAAGCAGGGCACGAGAGAGAGAGAGAGAGGAGAGAGAGAGAGAGGAGAGAGAGAGAGGAGAGAGAGAGAAAGAGAGAGAGAGAGAGAGAGAGAGGAGAGAAAGAGAGAGAGAGAGAGGAGAGAGAGAGGAGAGGAGAGAGAGGAGAGAGAGGAGAGAGAGAAAGAGAGAGAGAAGAGAAAGAGAGAGGAGAGAGAGGAGAGAGAGGAGAGAGAGAGAGAGAGAGAGAGAGAGAGAGAGAGGAGAGAGAGGAGAGAGAGAGAGAGAGAGGCCGCTGCCGAGGGAGCACTCCAGTGGGGGCTGAGCGTTTCTCACCTTTGTGCACCCAGCCTCCGACACCGAGTCCTGCTGCCTGTCTGCTGACCCGGCTCAGCGCGTGCTCAGACTTGCAGGGCCCAAGAATACCCCCAGAAGCTCTCTCTGACTGATCTATACGGCCACAGCCCGCCTTGTCCCTCGGGCCTGGCTTCGTCGCAGCCGCAACCCACAGGTCTCTCACCCGACAGGAAGAAGACCACCACGACGGAGTTAATGATGGAGAACCAGTGGATCTGCACATCGCTCATGGTCAGGTAAGTGTCCCAGCGAGAGGCCCACTTGATGTCGCTTTCCTGGGGGTCACAGAGGGAGCCAAGCACTTAAGAGTCAGGACTCCCAGGGGTCGTTCTAGTTGTCGCTGTTAGCTGTGGGGCCAGTTCCCACGATGCTTGAGCAGCCTCGTCAGCCATTCAGGCAGGGCTCGGGGGGCCACGGAATGTCAAGGGCCACGCAATGTCAAGGGCCACGCAAGTCAAGGGCCACGCAATGTCAAGGGCCACGCAATGTCACTTGAGCCACACCCCTGCTCCCCAAACTCTGTTTGTTTTGGTTTGGGGGGCTACAGCTAGGGGTGCTTGGAGGCTGCTCCCAGTGGTGCGAGGGATCACAATGGTGTGCAAAGCCTGACCCCCTGGATTATCTCTCTGGCCCCCTCAACAAACAATTCTTGCCCAAACCAGAAGCCCCCTCCAGCCGTGGGCGCCAGCCCCTGCTCACCTCCCAGTGGACGGAGTAGGTGAAGTACAGCTGATTCTCCTTGTTCGGATCAATTTCTTGGGGTGAGGAGCTGGTGCCTTCGGCAGGGTACACGAGCTCTTCTCGTCTGTTTTGAGGTCTGTGGGAGACAGAGAACTGGTCTGTTGCTGCGGGGTCCAGCATCACTGCCCAGGGCTGCTGCTGGCCAGGTGGGGGAGAGGCAGGTTAGAGGGCACCCAAGGCGCCGCTTGGAGCAGTGGGAGTTGGGAGAAGAGCGCAACAGTGTTCCTTATCCGTGCCCCCGGAGCCCTTCCAAAGGGTGCTCAGAGGCGGGAGCCCCTTTAGTCACTCCCTTCACGCCACAGGAGCTTCCGCCCCCTCATTTCATCAGCCTCATTCACTCGCAGGCTCCCCCTTCAGTTTCCCACCAATCAAGTCCAGTACTGTAGGAATTCCCTCACGCACTCATCTGTCCGTCCTCTCCTCTGCCCACTCCTTCGACCAGTGAGCTTAAAGCCCTGGGGAAGTCATAGGGCGCACAGGAGACCAGCCCTGACCTCCAGGAGGCGGGGGGCACGGACACAGTGCCGGGGACTCACAGGAAGCGCATGCGCCTGTGCCTCACGACACACACAGGAGGAGTTTGTGCGCCTCCTGTCGGCCTTATGTGGACGGCTGTGTGACGCTGTTGGAAACTAAGGCCCGCAGCTGAGGAAAGAAACAGAAGGCCAGAAACCCCCACACCACTGCGGGCAAAAGGCTGGGAGGGCTGATGGGACAGGTAAAGGCGCACCAGCTCTGTCGGCCCACAGGCAGAACGAGGCCGGGCTCCCGAATCCCATATAGTTGGACCCCAGGTCCCTGTAGTCTGTGGCAATGACTCCCACGAGGAAGAGATATGCCGAAGGCCACTGCCCAGTAGCTCTGTCTGTACCCCGCTCTCATTCTACCCCAAGGGAGCCGCTGGTTCTCAGGAAGAGGGCCAGCCAAGCCCCAGCCCGTTTGCCAATCATCTCTGCAGACCTCTGGCTGCTCTTCTGTACACGCTCACAGGGCGCCAGGAGTTGCCGGCAGGCGGTAAGCCGGTAAGGCACTCAGGCCAGGGTGTGACGATGTCAGCTGTCTGCTCACCCTAGCTCTCTGAAGGGAAGGCGGAGACCCTACCCGACTGGGCCCGCTGCGGCAGAAGACGCTGTGTGGAAGCCCAGGCCCATCCAACCCTGCCCCTCTGCCCTCTGCTCGCACCTCCCCACTCACCCTCCAGCCTGATGCTCTGGGGAATCACCTCGAGGCGGACGACGCCGGTACGTGTGCTCCTGGTCCTCCTCCAGGTCCTCCCGGTGGTAGTAGAGAATGAATGAGAGGTGATTGTGCAGGTAGATCTACAACAGAGCAAGGGGAATGTGAGAGCCAGCGGCCAAGAAACCACCAGGAAAACCCCGGGCACTAGGGGCCCACCTCTCGTCCAGAAAGGCCAGCCGCTCCAGCCCCTGCGAGTCCCCCACAAGCAAAGTGCTTCATAGCACTTCCCTGATCGGAAACCCTCGCAGACTCCCTGGAGCTTATGAGCAAGGAGCCTGGTCTCCTTAGCGGCACTCAAGGCCTTCTAGTCTGTCCCTAATATCGCCGCTGTCATCTGCTCACCTGATGGCCCCGTGGTCCTCACTGCCTCGATACTGCCTGCACTGCTGCTCTGGCGCAGGCACTCACTCCCTCATCTCTGCTCAGCACACTCTGAGCTGCTTCCCAGGTCCACCTTCTTGGTGACCACCGCAAAGACACAATGAGCTCCCTCGGAGATCAATGCCAAGTCCTCCGACAGGGAGCAGCATGGCACTGTTAGACCAGGGAACAGACTTCACACCAGGGCTTACACTGACAGTTCTTTTTCCAATCAGGAGATGCGTTCTGAGAAGAGAGAGATTGTGCCTCAAAATAAGTATTTCTCTGTCTCACTCCCTAAATATCATAGGCTTATAGCAGAGCATAAGGACCTTATGAGAATCACAGTGAAGTTCATTATTGCCACTGGCCGGGAGACGAACAGATAGGGACCGTGCAAGGCATGCACCTGACCTGGGGTCAGACCCGCGCCAAGTGGCCTCCTGAGCATTGCTGGTGTGGCTCTGGAGGCCTTTGCAGGCCCCAGCACTGAACCACGGACCTGGCTGGTCCAGGATTGCTGAGAGTGGCCCTCAGGCCCCCTGGGTACCTCGTGGGAGGGCCTCTCCCCCACAAAGGGCTCGCTGCCATTGCTAGTGTATTTTCGGAGGCTGAGTTGTGAGTTGTTCAGACAGACGGTCTGACGTGCACTGCCGCCCAGCAGCCCTAGAGGCGTCTGGTCCTTACTGAAGCCGGACAGAAGGAAACGAAGGTAGAGTGAGGGAAACAGTGCAAAGTCACTTTCGACAACTAGGCAGTGGTAGAACCAGGCCAGGGATGGGCTCAGCAGTGAGGGTGCATGAGAGCGGCCGTGAGGCCCTGGACTCAATGCCCAGCACCGCAAAACGACTGAAACACACGGCTACTGTTGCTTAGCTTGCTCTCCTGCAGCCTCGCCAACTCCCGACAGTCCAGAGTTTTTGGTGGTGGCGGCGGCGGCTGTGTGTGTGTGTTTTCTCTCATAAATACAGACTCACTTTTTGGGGGGGGGACCTTAAGGGGCTCTACCTAGTGGTGTTCAGGGGCGACTCCTGGCTCTGTGCCTGGTGGCTGTTCCTGGCAAAGCTCAGGGGACCATTATGTGGCATGGGGGGGGGTCAAATTGGAATCGGTCACACACTAGGCAAAGTGCATTTAGCCCTGGCTGTATCTCTGGCCGCTGAACGCTGACTTTTTAGGGAGAGCATGTCCAAGGAACGCGGGTTTCGGGCACGCCTAGGGAGCAGGCGCTGACCGTCATCTTCTCCCTCCCGAGCCCAGAGTGCACTGCTTCCCTCTCTCCCACGGCCCTCAGGGCCCGTGCCTTTGGGTGCGACTCCCCTCACGCACAAGGCACTCCGCACACTCTACCTTGTTGACATCCATGAAGCCGAGCCGGTAGCCGTGTTCAAACTGCACATCCTTCTCCTTCTTCCTGTCGTCTCCCTCGCGGTTGGAGTAGAGCTCCAGGCGGGTGGCCACGGGCAGGTTATCGGCAATGCTGGAAACCCAAGGCCCCGCTCAGTCCCTCGGGACCGCCCTCTCCCAGCAGGGGCCCGCCCCGACACAGACACCAGGCTGCAGGGAGCAGAGGACCACTTACAGGTGGACGTAGTAGTCCTCTGTGATCCGGCTCGGCCACAAGCCGGCTCTGTTCCACGCTCAGGGTCACTGGCTTCGACTCGCCGCACAGCACCTCACACTTCTTCTCGCTGTTCATGAGAACCTGGAAAGGGGGTGTTGACAATCCGGTCCCCCTCTCAGCACCTCTCCTGCCATAAGAGAGACAGATGGAGCTCAGAGCTTCAGCCCCGAGGTTGCTGAGATCAGCAGAGCCAAGGAGACACAGGCCAGACCCCAGGCACCACCCCCAACAGCACCCACAGCAGCCGGGCTCGCCACCTAGCTGACCCCTCTGACTCCCACCTGCTGGCTCCTCTCCCCACAGAGCAGTGTGGGGCTCTGTGAACCTACAAAGAGGCCCTCTCATTCCCCACGCCGGTCCTTACGCTCTTTTTTTTTCTTTTGGGTCATACCCGGCAATGCTCAGGGGGTTATTCCTGGCTCTACACTCAGGATTTACTCCTGGCGGCGCTCGGGGACCATATGGGATGCTGGGGATCGAGCCCAGGTTGGCGCATGCAAGGCAAACGCCCCTACCCACTGTGCTATCTTTCTGGCCCCACGCTGTTTCTTTCACCTGAGCTGCAGTCCCCCACCGTACCCTGGGAAACCTGGCCTTACTCTCCAAGCTCAGCTTCTACTGTCTCTGCAGGCAGCCCTTCCAGGCCTCCAGCACAGCTCTATGCTCTGTCCTTTGCGACTGATCCAGAAGCAGCAGCAAGGGCAGGAGGCCGCCTGCCACAGACCCTGCCCTGCCCTCTGCTAGCCCTGAAGTCGTCTGACCTCCCTGAGTCTCAATCTGCTTGTCTGTACGACTAAGGAAAATCAGAGTATGCGGGGCTGGGGAGCCACCCCAGGGGCGGGGCTGTGCTTTGCATCTGGGAGTATTAGGGGCCCATCTGGGAGTGGACTGGGGTCCACCTCCACTACATGGTCCCTGCAAGCACCGTTGGGTGTGAGCCCACCATAGTAACAGTCACAGTAATCTACTCAGAGGACCGGAGCAATAAAGCAGCAGCCACAGAGTGGGCGGGTGACAAAAGCTACTTCTGACATCGGTATCACTGCTGTGTCTGTCCTTTTCCATTGGGAGGGAGGAGGAGGAACACCAGCTGTGCTCAGGGCCCCGTAAGGTGCCAGGGACTCTAACTCGGGCTGGTCACATGAAGGCAAGTGCCCCTTACCTCTTCATGCCAGCGACATGACCCTGAGCACTGGGCCGCTCTACTGAGTTCCTGTCTCCTCTACCTGCCCGGGGGTTCTCGAAAGGCAGACAGGGTTTCCTGCTTATCTCTGAGTCTTCAGGTGCTGGGTCACGCAGGAAGGGGGTAAGATCCAGTCCTGAGAATGTTCGCCAAGGCAATTTCTGTACTTAATGAATGTTAAGTACAGAGAGAAAAAAGTTTGCCCACCTCCCTGAGGGACATGCCAGCAGGTCCCGAGAAGCAGCAAGTGTCCACTAGGCCCAATAGCGCTTTCATTCGAGCTGTTCCAATATGCCTGAGACAACTGAGGGAGGGAGCCAAGGCCGACATGGGGGACAAACCTCCCTACACACGCCCACCAGAGTGAACCAGGAAATTGGCTCCACGTTTGGTCATTCCCACAACCATCCCTCAGCAAGCGCTGACCCTGGCTATGAGCGAGGCCCTGACGCTGGGAGGCTGACAGACGCTGTCCCGAACCTCGCGGCCCGGTGGGAGGACAGCCTGAGCACGCAGGGAGAGCGAGAGCATTACTGCGAAACAAGAGGAACTTGCTCAAGACACGGGGAGCAGGTCTAGGAACTTCTCTGAGGAAGTGATGCTCGCAGGCAGCAACTGCAGACAGCAGGGAAGAACACGCGAGGCAGAAGAAACACTACGGGTCGGTGCCTGCAGGCTGGGGAAAGGGCGGCGACGTTGTGAGCTTGTGAAGTTGTGATGCAGAGAGTGACTTCAGGGGAGCTGGAGAGACACTGCAGCTGGCCCGCAGGGGTCGATGGGACACAGGATGTTTGGGGATTATCCAGACAGCAACGGAAGCCAACGATGGCTTTTTAATGGGCACCGAGGGACGGCACCATCTATCTGACTGTGACTACAGAAGCCCACGCAACAGAAGATGCCAAGGGCAGGGAGCGGTGGCCACAGGGACCAGGGAGGCTGGAGCATATGGTGAGGGCAGACAGCTCACAGAGGCAGGCCCCCGGGCCTGGTGCTGACTGATAGAAGGGAGCACCGACAGGAGCACTCTGCGGTTTCTACAATCAGACTCTGGGTGGAGAAACAGGAAGAATGGACACACAGAGACAGTGACCATGTGGAGCGCTCTTGGCCTCCACACCTGGAGTCACTCACTTAAGCAGCAGAAGAACACACGGGAGAGGAGCAGAGCTGCAGATGGGCCAGGTGGACACCACTTATTGTTGTGCAAACTGGACCGTGAGTCCAAGAAAGAGGACTCGGGGGTCTGGAGCAGCTCACTCCCTCGTCCTGGGAGCACCCCTTGTAACGTTTACAGCCGAGAGCAGAGAGCCCGCTGCACCAAAGGAGAGACACGCCGGGGCTAAGCCCTGGGAAGAGCCTGGTGTGCTGGTGTCCATCGGGCCCCTGAGCCAGCTGCAGATGTCCCAACACACTCCTCTGAGACGAGTCTCCAGCAACGAGCACAGCCTAAGACAGGCCCCAGCAGTTGGCCTGGAAACTGCAGCCGGGACAACAGCAAGAAACTGGCTTGAGAGTCTAAAACACCTGACCTAACGTCACATTTCTCTATATAACTGGCCCCAGGAACCCGAGCAAGTCTTTCAAATCTGTGTAGCTGCAGAGTTACCGCTTAAGTTTGCAGAGTTACTCCAAGAATCAATCAAGTGGGGCTGGAGTGATAGCACAGTAGGTGGGGCTTTTGCCTTGCACACAGCCAACCTGGATTAGATCCCTGGCATTCCATATGGTCCCTGGGACACTTCCAGGAGTGATTCCTGAGTGCAAGGCCAGGAGTAACCATTGAGCATCACTGGATGTGGCCCGGAAACAACAACAGCCAAAAAAAAAAAAATCAGTCAAGATGGTATGCAAAGTACAGAGCTTCTGACACGGACGCTGGAGCCTGAGTTCCTGGAGTAAGTGGCTAGAGCAAGTGGTTCACCTCCTTCTTTCTCTTTCCTCATTCATAGTGAAGGGACAGGGAAGAGCAGCTGCCTCAGAAGGTTGTTGTGAGACTGAATTAAGTTAAAGCACAGAAGGCTTAGAGCAAGGCGCTGCTCACAGGAGTGGTGCAGGG
This sequence comes from Cryptotis parvus, assembly GCA_021461705.1. Taxonomy (NCBI): domain Eukaryota; kingdom Metazoa; phylum Chordata; class Mammalia; order Eulipotyphla; family Soricidae; genus Cryptotis; species Cryptotis parvus. The sequence continues at coordinate 86,310 of JAJIBD010006909.1, read as the reverse complement.
ATTAATGGTGAAGACAGCAAGGATTACAGGAGCCGCTGAAGCAAGGGACTCCTGCTTCTCTCACAGACGCAGACACTGACCAAGTCCAGCAAATGTGTAGGCACTGGGTTGGAAGCAGGGGGCTGAAGGGAGGCACCACAAAGGCACAAGGACACCACAACGGCAGGGAACTTTCAGCATAGGTTGAAACCTCACAGCCTCATGTCTATGAGGGAGGAACACGCCAACTTCACAGAAGGTACAGTGGAAGTCGAACAATCACCCAGGACCACGCTGCGGCTTGCCTGAGCATGAGCTCCGACACATGGGGGGAAAGGTGCGCACGGGGGCTGGGGGTCCTGTCCCAGGAAGTCCGGAGGACCACGTGGATCAGGCTTCCCTGGGCAGAGGCGAGAAGGCTGGAACACAGCGTGGTACAGAGAGAACAGAAGGTAGTAAGGTGTGGAAGTCAGCACAAGTCAGTTCAGCCAAGAGTACAAGGTGGCCCGGGCAGGGCGGCACTGCCCTCTAACTGGTGGAACTGGCTTCCGGCCTTCCAGTTTACACCTGTTGGCAAACACCATGGTCCCTAGGGCGTCTAGACCTTTGAGCACAGAGAGGACAGCTCAGTGCCTGCTCAAAAACCAGCTCTCCACTTTCTCCTGCCTGGAGCGAGTGGCTACAAGGACAGAGGGAAGCCTTTTCAGTTCCTGCGGTCTGGGAGACCGTCCTCCTGGCTTCAGTTGCTAGGACTTAACACAGATGGGCACAGAGGCACAAATGATCATGTTCCGAACAGATGCCTCCAAACAGCTCTTTCCTGTAAGCTTCCAATTCTGCCAAATGGAGAATTACATGAATTAGATTAAAATGGCTGCTGTTTGTGGAGCACTGGCCAGACTTCACACGCTACCCGAGGAGAGCCTTGCAGAGCGTAGCAAGAACTCAGTTGACTACAGCTGAGCGAGAACTCTGCTTCCGTTTGGGCTGCAACAGATCACTCGCCCTTTCAATAAAAAAAGCAGCGCAGAAAGAAGGTGATTACCCGAAAATCAAGGGCGAGCCAGTCCGAGCAACAGCCAAGGCTTATAACGCGGAAGCCTCGTGGGTTCCAAGCCCAGCTTACCTGTCCATGAACGGCAAGAACAGAGGCCAGTCACCTGGCGTGTAAAATGGGAACAAAACCAGCAACTTCCTGAGGGTTGTTTTGACTATGTGCAGAAACTAGGGAGAAGAGGATGTGCAGAAACTAGGGAGAAGAGGATGTGCAGAAACTAGGGAGAAGAGGATGTGCAGAAACTAGGGAGAAGAGGATGTGCAGAAACTAGGGGAGAAGAGGATGTGCAGAAACTAGGGAGAAGAGGATGTGCAGAAACTAGGGAGAAGAGGATGTGCAGAAACTAGGGAGAAGAGGATCTGTTGCGACCATCACAAAGAGCGCTGGGCTTCCCCAGGGGCAGGATGCCAGAACCGTAAGTAAAGAACTTACCCAGATTCTCTGCCTTGTAGGTGATTGTTTTGGGGTGGCAGAAGGGCAGTGAGTAGTATTCATAAGGTAGCTGGGTCCGAGAGCTGGTGAGTTTCACAGCCTAGAGGGAGGAGAGGGCGATTAAGTCAGAAACGGAGACGACTGTTCCACAATCCTCCCTGAAACCCACCTTCAGTATATCCTGTAGTATTGTCTCATCAACACTGAACCAGAGAGTTTGTTTAACGTTGCAACTAGTTTCACTGAATACTCTGCCCCTTCTATATGGTGCTAGCCTTTGATTCCAGGCTATCATTTATAAATGCACCCTTTCTGGGTCAGGGAGGCAGTACAGCAGGTAAGACACTTGCTTTGCACGTAGCTGACACAGGTTAGCTCACTGGCACCATATATGGTCCCTGGAAGCCTGCCAGGAGTGATCCCTGAGCAGAGAGTCAGGAGTAAGTTCTGAGCACCACTAGGTGTGGCTCCAGAACCAAAACAAGCGCACTTTCTAAACATTAACTCCAGGTGCCTGGGGATAATGCTGCAACAAGGTATCTACAAGTCAGAGGCTAGCAAGACCAGGAGTCTGGTGCTGACACAATTCCCAGAGGCCTGGTGTGATCCCACTGGCACTGCTGTTTAGGTTTTCCTGTGAAGTGCAACCAAGTGTCCAAGCACCAGGATCAAGCTACAGCATCTGGGAAACACTGCAACAAAAGGATTTCTGTGAGCAAGGACTCCAAAGTATGCAATCCTAACAACTACAGAGGAAAGGGAAGGGAAAAAAATTTAAACCCCAAAACCACACATTGTGGCTCAAGCAATGGGGTGTGACGTGGGCAGATTCCCCACTGGCTCAGAGCATGGGGCATGGGAAAGTGGAGGGCAGGGGGTCGCATGGGGGAAGACTTGCAAATGAGGCAGAAACTGTGGGGGCACAAAGGCTCCCCCCTACGCTGAGCTGTCGGGCCTGGGGTGCCGGCTCATCCCTGCTCACCTTTGGTTTCCAGCACAAGGTCGTGCCACCTCCTCTAAAAGGCACTCCCTGGGCTCAACTGGCCCACACAACATGGTTGATGAATTCTACATGAAATTATTACTTTAAAAATTGTTTTTGGGGGGCCGGAGCGATAGCCCAGAGGGTGGGGCGCTTGCCTTGCATGCGGCCGGCCTGTGCTGGCCTGGGTTCAATCCCGGCATCCCATATGGTCCCCCGAGCACCGCCAGGAGTGATTCCTGAGTGCAGAGCCAGGAGTAACCCCCTGAGCATCGCCGGGTGTGACCCAAAAAAGCAAAAAAAAAAAAAAAAAAAAAAATTGTTTTCGTTTTGGAGGCTGTACCTGCTGGTACACAGGAATCACTCCTGGCTTGGGGGAACTATATGGGGTATTGGGGGACACACCCTAATGAGATCTAGGCTCTTGCTAACACTTAGCATATGATAAGAGCTGCTTCCTGCCTTAAGGAATCTCCAGAGCAATACAATAGGAGCGTGGGCAGAACTGGACTGATTTCATAACTTTATATGACAAAATGATCGTGAGTCTAGGCTCTTTTTTGCCCCACGGGTCTCCATAGGGGACACACGTGCAGTTATTCCAAGAGATACTCTGTGATGCTGGATCAACCATAATGTAATCAGTCCTGCTAGCTCAAAGAGACAAACTTCCTGCCTGCCAGCCCTGCACTAGACTAAGGTGGAGTGGCTTGGGGACAAGTTTGGTCCCTTAGCTTGTTCCCTAGCCAAGTCCCCAGAAGTCAGAAAACCTCACACAACACAACCACAGCCATCCTCAAGGTCCGTACCCCACACCGGGACACAGCCCGATTCTAGTTGTGCTCACACAGTATCTCAAAACCTAGTATACCACAAACTGGTGGGAGTCAGAGGCTGGTAGGACAGAGAAGAGAACAGTGTGCTGGTAATCATTGAGAATGATGGTACCATCCGAGAACTGAACATTGAATATAGCAGAAAGGTACACACGATAACCTCTAGATGTAGTATGTATTGTAATCCATATTGTGAAGCGAGATGGAGAGAGGGAGAGATGGAGAGAGGGAGAGAGAAGGAAAGAAAGAGAAAGAGAGGAAAAGATAGAGAGAGGCCTGCCATGAAGGTGGGATTGGGGAGGGGAGAGAGAATGGGGACATTGGTGGTGGGAAGGGGGCACGGGTGGAGGAATGGGTACTGAAACACTGTATAACTGAAACCCAAACGTGAGCATCTTGTAATTGTATATCTCACAACAGTATAATAATAATAATAATAATAATAATAATAATAATAATAAAAAAAGACAAACTAGCTAGCCTCTAGGCAAATAAGCATGCCTCCGTAAGGCTAAAGGCAAAGTGAATTATTCTGACGGATTAGACCTTAGTGGAGGTTTAGATACCTGATGGTATTGGCTGGCTATATATTCGTGATATGCTAAAAGTATATTTTGAGTTGCTTTCTGGTTCAGAGATGTTCCCTCCCTGTTCTGCAAGGGAGATTTGTTTTTTGTTTTTTTTTTGCTTTTTGGGTCACACCCGGCGATGCTCAGGGGTTACTCCTGGCTCTGCACTCAGGAATTACTCCTGGCGGTGCTCGGGGACCATATGGGATGCCGGGATCGAACCCTGACCGGCATGGGCCGGCCGCTGCAAGGCAAACGCCCTACCCGCTGGGCTATCGCCCGGCCCTGCAAGGGAGATTTGTATAGCAGAAAATCAGCTCTGGCATATCAGTATTTAAGCTTGCACCAGGGGCTCACCTGAAGGTTTGCAATTCTATACAGTCTTTTGGGCCCATGCAGAAAAGCGGGCCTTGAACTCTTAAGGAATATACCTGGATTTGTCTCTAGAAGGCCCAGCCCACGATGGGCTGGACTGGAAGTCCGTGGCAGGCTTCTGCAACAATAAAAGAAGTGAGAAGGAAAAAAGAGCGGCCATTGCCATTTTGCCATCTTCCTCCATTCTGGGTCTGCTCTCCAGCCTGTGCACATGGTACGGCAATGCTCAGGGGGCTACTCCTGGCTCTGCACTCAGGAATTACTCCTGGAGGTGCTCGGGGACCATATGGGATGCCGGGATCGAACCCTGGCCGGCATGGGTCAACTGCATGCAAGGCAAACACCCTACCTGCTGGGCTATGGCTCCGGCCCCCAGTGGCCATCTTGACCTAGGATTGTAAACCGAGCACATGGTCTGGGTCCAGCTAGGAATTGGAAGTTTGGGGTTTTCCTATCCTTGGATCGTACTGCCAGATCTTTTGGAACTTTGCTGGATTTGTGAGTCTTTATCTGTCCACCAGCCGCTGGTCCCCTTGGGGCAAAAGGGGATTCATTCCTGCTCCCTGATATATTGCCGGAAAAGGCAGCTGCGCCCCAGCTCAGTAGCAGCAGCATTTTTCAACAATGGAGTGCTGGGGACCAAACCTGGGTTGCATGCATGCAAGGCAAGTGCTCTGTCTACTACTGCACTAGCTCCCTGGTCCCTTCAATTTTTAAAATTTCTTTGTTTGAAAGGGCCACACCCAGAGGTGGCCAAGCTTCCTGTTCTTGGTTCTGTGCTCAAAGGTCACGTCTGGAGGGGCACGAGAGACTATATGGCATGTAGAGAATAGAAGCCAAGTCAGCTGTGTGCAAGGCAAGTGCCCAACCCACTGTGCTGTCTCTGTGGCCCTGCTGTGCTTTACTGTAAGTGAGCTTCCCTCGCTGGGACGTAAGCCCCAGTGTCTGTGCACTGCTGTAGCCGCCGGGCCTGTGGAGGGAGACAGAGTAGGTGCTTGCTGAATTACAGAAGAGGAAAGAGAGAAAAAGCTGAAAGTTCCACAAGGGGAAATCGGCCAGTTGACCATAATATGTTCATTCATCTGAAATATTATGCAATCATCAGAAATGAGGTTTGAGAAGTCCTTGAAGGAGAATGTCTAGGAAATGATGCAAGCACATGGAAGAATGTGGAAACAGCCAGACAACTCCACACAGTTCAAAATTATTTTCCATCTAAATGCAAGGGAAAATGATCTTTGCTTAACTACCAACCTTTCCTGGTATGATATAAAAATGTGGGTTTAGGAGCTAGGGCCACAATCTTTATTTAAAACCCTTGCTTCACGGGTAGGGCTTCTGCCTCGCACGTGGCTGACCTGGGTCCGATCCCCGCATCCCATATGGTCCCCCCGAGCACCGCCAGGAGTAATTCCTGAGTGAAGAGCCAGAAGGAACCCCTGAGCATTGCGGGTGTGACCCAAAAAGCAAAATGAATGAAATGAATAAAACTTAAAAACAACCCTTACTTCAGACTCACTTTCCGAAGCCTCAGGATGCTGACGTGAGATGCCGGTGAGAGGTTTTCCAGCCCACCTGCAGAGGATACGAAGCAGTGCTCCAGACTGAGAGCACGGCACAGGAAATACGAGAATACTCAAACCAGTGGCAAGGAGCCAGTAAGCTGGGTCATGTGCATTCAGGTCGAGTCTCGAGCTTAGAAAACTTTGGGCTGCATTTCGTAGGCAGGACTGAGGGAACCCTAAACGCTATTACTTCACCAATAGCTGGAGGCAGAATGACCACAAGGTTATAGACCAATGGAACAGTACACTTCCATCTTTCCTTCCTTCCTTTCTTCCTTCTCACTTTCTTGCTTTTTTGGGTCACACCCTGTAATGCTCAGGGGTTACTCCTGGCTGTGAACTCAGGAATTACTCCTGGTGGTGCTCAGGGGACCATATGGGATGCCGGAGATCGAGCCCAGGTCAGCCGCATGCAAGGCAAACGCCCTACCCGCTGTACTATCACTCTGGCCCATGGTCTTAGCTTTTCCTCTGGACAGTCAAACATACACATCACAAGAAGACAAGGCGCTTTATGTTCCCTCTCACTGTCTCTTCTCCTCGAGGATGACTGGATGCCTGAGAGTTAGAGCCCCACAGTGCCCCCATACCACAAGCTTTGCTCCGGAGGGAACATGTGGCAGAGCGTGGAAGAAGAGGAAGACCACAGTGCTTAAGTTAAAAGTTTGGCCGGAGTGATAGCACAAGGGAAGGGTGTTTGCCTTGCATGTGGCGGACCTGGGTTTGATCCCCGGCATCCCATATGGTCCCCTGTGCACTGCCAGGAGTAATTCCTGAGCATAGATCCAGGAGTAACCCCTGAGCATTGCTGGGTATGACCCAAAAAGCAAAAAAATAAATAAATAAATTTTTAAAAAAAAGATGAGGATGTGGGTTGGAGAGAGCACAGGAGAGTGCTGGCTTGCACCTGGCCAACCTAGCTCAATCCCTGCCACCTCAAATGGTCCCCCAGTACCACCAGGAGTGATCCCTGAGTGAGGTCAGGAGGAACAAGCCCTGAGCACTGGAAGGAGTGGCCACACTCTCAGTACTCCAAAGAGGAAAAAATATAGATGGCACTTTATTCTGTTTATTCATTATTATCTATCTATCTATCTATCTATCTATCTATCTATCTATCTATCTATCTATCTATCTATCTATCTATCTATCTATCTATCTATCTATCTATCTATCTATCTATCTATCTATCTATCTATCTATCTATCTATCTATCTATCTATCTATCTTTCTTTCTTTCTTTCTTTCTGGGTCCACCAGAAATTATTTGTTTATTTATTTGCTTTTTGGGTTCACTCAGGGGTAACTACTGGCTCTGCACTCAGGAATTACTCCTGGTGGTGCTCGGAACCATATGGGATGCCGGGGATCGAACCCGGGTTGGATGTGTACAAGACAAATGCCCTACCCGCTGGACTATCGCCGCCCCTAGATGGCATTTTTTTTTTTTTTTTTGCTTTTTGGGTCACACCCGGCGATGCTCAGGGGTTACTCCTGGCTCTGTGCTCAGGAATTACTCCTGGCGGTGCTTGGGGGACCATATGGGATGCTGGGGATTGAACCTGGCGCCCTACCCACTGGGCTATCGCTCCGGCCCCTAGATGGCATTTTAAAGCAGAGGTCTCCACACTAATTTGGCCTACTGCCTCCTTTTCAGAAAAAGATCACTCAACAGCCTTCTGGGAGATTCGGCCTTTTTTGTTTTGGTTCAGGCAGTGCTGGGATTTGAATGTGCTACGGCCATAGCTGGATGCTCAGTAAAGGCCTGGACCTTTGGACTAAGTTATCTGGCCTGAAAAATTGTTTGTTTATTTTGGCCTTTTTGGATCACAATCAGTGATGCTCAGGGGTTACTCCAGGTTCTGCTCTCAGGAACTACTCCTTGCGGTTGCTCGGGCACCTCGTGGATATCGGGATCAAACCTGGGTGGGCCGCATGCAAGGCAAAAAAGCTGTACTATGAAATATTCTTTAACTGAATATGAAGTACCCAACTGCTCCTGAGGTCACTAAAACCCTTCCAGCCCATGGCTCTAGCAAGTCTCCTAGCGGTGGTCTCACCCACTCGGGAAAACACTGCTCTAATCTTCCATCTTTCTCATCGCCTGATCTAGAGGGCAAGCTGGTTCACTTCCCTGATTTCTTGACCTTCCCTGTGAAATGCACAGTAAACCTGCAAATCATACAATATCTGACTCATAGTACTTGGGGAATCTTGAGCTTCGAATGGAAATACCACTGGGAAAATGCCACTTTCTGTGTTTTAGGACGCTGCTGGGCTGCCTTCAGAGGCAGAGAAGCTCACACTGCGCCAGCATCAGGAACGGCAGCACAGTTCTCAGGCTCCACAGCAGGGCGCTGGCACAGCAGAGAAGGAGACAGAGACCGCCGCCTGGTCACAACTGGATTTGCAGCAGTGTTCATTTTTCCCACAAATGCATTTACATGTTTAGCTTCTACACTGGCTTATCCCTTTTAAGTACTGACTTCCCACACCTAACACACACGGTGAGAAGGGGTATGTGTGGTTTGGGCCACACCCAGCAATGCTCAGGGATCATTCCTAACGTGCTCAGGGCACTATAAGGGGTGCCAGGGACTGAACTTGGGTCAGCCGCGTGGAAGCCAAATGCTCTATGCACCAGTCCTGTCCCCACAAAATCGCCACCTACCAGCAACTTCTAGACTCTTTTGGAGCTTCGAGAATGTGGGGCCGGACCACAGCTGGTTCAGGGACACTCATGAGGTTGCTCAGAGGGTCCCTAGGCAGTACTGAGGGTTGGATTGGGGTTGGCTGAGTGCAAACCAAGCGGCTTACTATCTATATTCTCTCTGGCTCTGGATCAATCATTTTTTTTTCTTTTTGGGTCCGTCACCACCCCGGCGATGCTCAGGGGTGGCTGAGCACTCAGGAATTATTCCTGGCAGTACTCAGGGGACCATATGGGATGCTGGGGATAGAACCTGGGTCGGCCATGTGCAAGGCAAACACCCTACCCCCTGTACTATCACTCCAGCCCCCCGGATCAATCAAATTTTAAATGATTCTTCTGACCCTTCCCCTTGCTACAGCAGACTGACCCACAGGCAGGAAATGCGCCAAAAAGGGGAATTGGACTAGTTGAACTATTTCCCCTGGACACTAATTTAAGGCATTGCTTCCTAAACCCCAATCACTCAAGTACCTACTTGCCCTGTTACTTACTGTAACACTTACTTGCACTGACTCATTTTTAGATAAACATATCTACTGACTTCTTTTTAGGTTAATACATTTATTTTAAAAGCAATAATACAGTAAGCAGAGTGTTTGCCTTGCATGTAGCCAACCTGGGTTGATCCCTGGCATCCCATATGGTCCCCCAGAGCACCATCAGGAGTAACTCCTGAGAGCAGAGCCAGGAGCAGTACCTGAGCATCCCTGGGTGTGACCCAAAAAAAGCAAATAGTTTTTTTTTTTTTTTTTTTTTTTTTGCTTTTTTGGGTCACACCCGGCAATGCTCAGGGGTTACTGCTGGCTCTGCACTCAGGAACTCTGCACTCCTGGCGGTGCTCAGGGGACCACATGGGATGCCGGGATCGAACCCAGGCCGGCACAGGCTGGCTGCGTGCAAGGCAAATGCCCTACCTGTTGGGCTATCGCTCCGGCCCCAATAAATAGTTTTAAAAGTGGAAAACCAGTGCCAGAGATGTTATTTAAGTGGTAGAGTACAGGTCTTGCATGTGCAAATGTGTGACACTTCTGGGTATGGCCCATCCCTCCAAAAAGGTAAAATCAACAACAATCATTGGTCAAAGAACTCACTACATTTTCTACTATGCATTGAAATAACCATTAAGGTAAAATATATCTGTCGATCACTGAAAATCACCTCACACAGCAGCACTCAGATGATGTAGGCCGCCACTTAGAAATGCTGACCTGGAGGATACTGAAAACCAGGACTGTGTACACAGATGCTACGTGCCGTATTAGAGCAATCTCTAACAGAGTGGGGCTGAGCAAACGCACAGCAGAAGCGCCAGCTGCACTTCCATGGTCACTGCAGCACAACTCACAACAGCCAGAATCGGAAACAAACCAAGTGCCCAAGAACAGACGACTGGATAAAGAAGCTATGGTACATCTACACGATGGAATACTATGCAGCCACCAGGAAAAGTGAATTCATGAAATCTGCCTATAAATGAATGGAAGTATCATGCTGATGGAAATGAGTCAGAAGGGAGAACTACAGGCACAGAACAACAGCACTCATTCGTGGGTAGAGAAACCGTAGTATGAGACTATTACCCAAGGACGGCTCAGGGACACTCATGAGGAACAGGAGGACTGGTCCAGGGTTGGAAGCCGCCACAATTCAGGGGAGAGAGAGGACCGAGGGAGGGACCACTATGATAATAATAGTTAGAAATGACCACTTTGAACAAGATCTGAATGCTAAAAGTAGGTAAAGGGATATATAAACCTTTCAGTAACCTTTTCCCAAAGGAAAGAGAGAGAGAGAGAGAGAGAGAGAAAGAGAGAGAGAGAGAATGATGGAAAGAGAGGAGAGAGACAGACAGAAGAAAAATACCTGCCATAACGACACACTGGGGATGGGGGTGGGGTGGAAGGAGGGAAACTGGGGACACTGGTGGTGGAAATGTACACTAGTGAAGGGACAGGTGTTGGAACACAGTATGTTCGAAACCCAATCATAAACAACTTTGTAACTATGTATCTCACAGCCATTTAATAAATTAAATTAAAAAAAAAAACATAAAACACAAACCCAGAGTGGAGGCTGGAACAAACAAAAGGAGGAACAGACAGCTGGAGAATGCCCAGAGACACAGAATGGACGTGTAACACACACACACACACACACACACACACACACACACACACACACACACACACACACACACACACACACACACACACCTACCTGACATGAAGATAAAGAATATGTTGAGTCCAAGGAGAGAATCAGACACAAACAATGAGAGGGGGAGACAGAGACAAGGAGAGGCCCTCCAGGAGATGGCACTCTGGCAGAGGAGAAGCGAGGAGAGCAGCAGAGCCGGACCCCAGGCACTCTCCTCTGGCATGCTCAGCGTGCCGTGAACCCCTGTCCCTTGGGGCGGAACTGGACGGGGCCTGCACTCTCCGCCCCGTTCTCCTTCAGCAAGGCAGCAGGCGGGGGGGCTCCAGCAGCCCCGGAACTCACACACTCACCTTGATTTCTACAGGGTCGTTCTGGTGGAAATTGATGGGCGCGACCCCTGGGACATAGAAGGCGCTCGTTTCCCACATGAGAGACAGCAGGAGCAGGGACCACGGCAACCAACCCTGCAAGGAGAGAGAGACACTGCCGTCAGGCCAGGGACGCCAGCCAACACCCTCCTCCAGCAGATCATGTCACCCCACCTGCGCGCGTCTGCTTTCAGAGGCCCCCTGCCCCACTCTGCCCAGCCTGAGGTCCTCATCTCTGCTAGTAGTCTATGCTGCACGTGCAGAACCGAGCCACCAAGTGAGAAGACAGGCACCTTAGGAACAAGCTGGAGGCCATGGGCGCTGAACCTGGGCTGGGGCAATAGTACAGCGGGGAAGGCCCTTGCCTTGCACTCAGTCAAACCAGGTTCAGTCCCCAGCATCCTGTATGATTCCCCAAGCCCACCAGACATGATCCCTGAGTGCAGAACCAGGAGAAGCCCTGAGCACCCCTGGGTATAGCTCCCCAATTACAAGATAAATAAAATGCAAAGATAAATAAAGAAAGGGTGTTGAACCTGCACCGCTGGAAACCTACATAAGACTTAATTCTGAGGCCACAGCAGGCACTATCCCTGCCACGCTGCTTGGGGACTGTCTCTCATGGTGCTGGAGTGTAATAATGGTCAAACCTGGGTCTGTGACATGCAAAGCATGCACACTGGTCCTTGAGCTTCTTTCCAGGCCCTGAACGTGGCTTCTGACTCCCCCAAACTAAATTATAATATCCTGCTGCAAACCAGAAGTGTTTCCTATGACGCAAACTCAACTGGATGTGGCCCCAAACCCAAATGTTTAAAACACTTTTTTTTTTCCTTTTTGGGTCACATATGACCCCTCCCCTCATGCCTCACCAGGAGTGATCCCTAAGCATAGATCCTGGAGGAAGTTCTGGATGTGGCCCAAGATGGGGGAGGGGGAATTGAGAAAGAGGGGAAAAGAAAACTGTAAGTAAACATAAAGGCCTTCATCCTTGTCACCTTCACAGAGAGTGAGGGAGGAGGGAGATGCGGCTAAGAGCCCGCATGTGAGTGGACGAGTCCACATCAAGTTCACACTGTTCAAGCATCAGGCGTGATGGACATGGAGGCGACAGGTGAGACCCTTACAGCAAGCAAGCTCTTCTCGAGAGAAGGAAACATGCCTGCTCTTCCCTATAGTGCTTTGTGTTGGGGCCACACCTGGAGTGCTCAGGGGCTTACTCCTGGCTCTGTGCTCAAGGATCACTCCTGGCACAGCTCAGGGGCCCACTGACCCAGGAAACAAACATGGGTCAGCTGCGTGCAAAGCAAGCACCATACCCACTGTATGGCTCTGGCATTGGCTCTCAATAGTAATTTGTGTCTGAATTCCAGTTAACTATAAAATGCAGGGACAATAAATCCTATATTGGGGGCCAGGTGTGGGGGTGGAGTGGAGAAGAGAGGGGAACCCTGCCTTCCAAAAAGTTAAGGGCAGACAAAAGACATATAAAAAAAAAGCTCATCATCATTAATCATCAGAGAGAAGCAAATCGAAACAACAATGAGATATCATCTCACACCACAGAGAATGGCCCATATCCAAAAGAGCAAGGACAACAAATGCTGGCATGGATGCGGGGAGAAATGGACTCTCATCCATTGTTGGTGGGAATGTCAACTGGTACAGCCTTTTTGGAAAACAATATGGACATTCCTCCAAAGTCTAGAAAATGAGCTCCCATTTGACCCAGCTATACCACTCCTGGGAATATACCCTGGGAAGCCAAAAACACACAGCAGAAACATCATCTACAATTTTATTTTCATAGCAGCACTATTCACAATAGCTAGAATCTTGAAACAACCAGAGTGCCCAAAACTGATGACTGGATAAAGAAACTGTGGTACATCTACACAATGGAATACTATACAGCTGTTAGGAAAAAATAAAACCATGAAAATTTGTCGATATATGGATGGACATGGAGAGGATCATGCTGAGTGAAATTAGTCAGGGGAAATAGGACAGATATAGAAAGACTTCATTTATTTGCAGGATATGAAAAAAATAGCATGATACCAATATCCAAGGCCAGACAAAATAGGGATCAGGAGATCTTGCCAGTGGGTAGAACCTACTGCAAATGTATGGGAGTCAGAGGTCAGACAATACAGAGAAAGGAACAGTGTACTAATAATTATTGTAAATGTTATCATAATACCAGCATAGAACTGAGCATTGAAAGTATACAACAGGATATATACATAATCTCTAACTGTATGTATTGCAAGCTATAGTGTGTAAAAAGAAGGGAGGAGAGAGAGAAAGGGAGAGAGAGAGAGATAGAGATAGAGAGAGAGAGAGAGAGAGAGAGAGAGAGAGAGAGCACTCTCCTAATTCCCCAAGAAAACAATGTTTTTATTTATTTATTTTTTTTTTGCTTGTTGGGTCACACCCAGTGATGCTCAGGGGTTACTCCTGGCAGTGCTTGAGAGACCATACAGGATGCTGGGGATCGAACCTGGGTTGACCTCATGAAAGGCAGACGCCTTACCCACTGTACTATCACTCCAGCCCAAAAAATAATGTTTTAACTAACCTAAATTAATTAGGAAAATGAAAAAAATCTTTTTACATAAATTCCTCAAAGTCATAACTGCACAGGAAGATGGGAGAGAGAGAGAGAGAGAGAGAGAGAGAGAGAGAGAGAGAGAGAGAGAGAGAGGAGAGAAAACACTACTAATTCCACAGGAAACAATGTTTTAACTCACCTGGGTTAATTGGGAAAATGAAAATTCTGTCTCATAGGATACTCTATATATCTCTCTTCTGCCTTATAGCCCCCTCTGATATACAAAAGCTTATCCACTGGAGGATTCTATTCCCATGTCTTTCTCTCTGTGTAGTACCCAACAAGGATAAGAGACCAGCACAAAAGCAGAAAGCAGCAGTGAAAGATATTCTGGACCGGGCAATAGTCCAGCAGGTAGGGTGTTTGCCTTGCGCGCAGCCGACCCGGGTTCAATCCCTGGCATCCCATGGTCCCTTGAGCACCGCGAGGGTAATTCCTGAGTGCAGAGCCAGGACTAACCCCTGAGGATTGCCAGGTAAGACCCAAAAAGCAAAAAAAAAAAAAAAAAAAAAGAGAGAGAGACTCTGGATCATACTTTACTCCTTTCATTCTTACAACAGTTATCACAATATCCTCACCTTACCATAAGATAATCTTTTTTATTATCATTTTCTATATGCACATAAACCATACCAATTAACAGAAAAATACGTCATCATCATTTAAAAATCTCTGAAAAAGAGACTGCCTTTTCTTATTTTTTTCTTTTGTTGGAGTTTCACACTCTCGTTTATTCCTCCTAGTTCTCCGCCCAAGGAATCATTTCTGATGCTGCTTAAGGAGCATAGGCTGTTCTGGGGAGTCTAACAGAGTTGGCTGCATGCAAGGGAAGTGTCCCCTTCTTCAGGAGGAAAACACACAGCCAGAGTGCTCAGGGTTTACTCCTGGCTCAGCACTCAGGGATCCCTCCTGGCAGGGCTTAGAGAACATACGTGGCGTTGGTGATCAAACCCAGGTCAGTCATGTGCAGGCTGGCAACCTACCCACTGTACGACCTCTCAATCCTACGACTTTATTATAATTACCTTCAGGACTGGAAATTGTAGTGTAGGTTTAGGTGAAACAGTTTTAATACAAGCTCCTTATATTTATGCATTTTTCTGTTCACAGACAGAATTTTGTATGTGTTTCTGTCTTAAAACATATACTTATTAAATGGTAACATCAGACTAGAGCTGAGCATTGAATGTAGAACTGAGCATTGAATGCAGGCACGTTAAATACATTTACGTGATAACCTGTAAATGTATAAATGTCTTTTTTTTTTTTTTTTTTTTTTGCTTTTTTGGGTCACACCCGGCAATACTCAGGGGTTTCTCCTGGCTCTGCACTCGGGAATTACTCCTGGCGGTGCTCAGGGGACCATATGAGATGCCGGATCGAACCTGGGCCGGCATGAGCTGGCTGCGTGCAAGGCAAACGCCCTACCCGCTGGACTATCACTCCAGCCCCGACAAGTCAAATGTTTAAGAGATGGAAGAAAGGTAAAGAGAGAAAGAGAGAGAGAGAGAGAGAGAGAGAGAAGGAGAACAAGGAGGAGGAGGAGGAGGAGGAGGAGGGAGGAGGAGGAAGAGGAGGAGGAAGAGAAGGAGGAGAAGAAGGAGGAGGAGAAGGAGAAGAAGGAGAAGAGGAGGAGGAGGAGGAGGAGAGGGAGGAGGAGGAGGAGGAGGGGGAGGAGGAGGAGGAGGAGGAGGAGGAGGAGGAGGAGGAGAAGAAGACGACCTGCTATAGAGGCAGGCTGGGGAGGGGGAGGGAATCTGGGGACACTGGTGGTGGGAAATGTGCACTGGTAGAGGGATGGGTGCTGCACAGTGTATGATTGAAACCCAATCACAAACAGGTTTGTAAATGCCTATCTCACCGTCTTATAATAAAAAATAATTTAAAAAAAGTTAAGGGCAGAAACCCCTCAACCCTGAATTTTGGAAAAAATAGTATGGAAAAGACAGTTCTCACAGAGGTCCTATCAAATTAGAGATCAATTTTATCTTAGCAAAGCGTTGCTCCTACAGCACGTTAAAAATCTTTGATTAGTATCAGTTCATGATCAAAAGTAACCAGAAGTTCAGCTTAGAATTGAAGGCATCAAGATGATACTAACAGCTTTATGTATTAAAATGCCATTTGGTGGATGGACATGGAGTCTATCATGCTGAGTGAAATTAGTCAGAAGGAAAAGGACAGATATAGAATGACTGCATTCATTAATAGGATATAGATACCAGTGTTTTAATAAATATGGGAAATGGTAACGGCAGATTAAAACTCACCACTGAATATACACAAAGAGACTTAAGTGATAAACTCTAAATATCTGCAGGGCTAGCCATAATGTGTAAAATAAGAGGGAGAGAGATGCAGAGACAGAGAGAGAGATAGAGAAAGAGAGGAAACTGGGGTACCTGCTATTAAGGCGGGTGGGGGACGGGAGGGGAGGGGTACATTGGTGGTGGAAATGGGGCACTGGTGGAGGGATGGGTGCTGGAATACTGTATTACCAAGAACCAATTATGAACACCTTTGTAATTGTGTGTTTCACGGTGGTATAATAAAAAATTAAAAAAAAAATAAAATGCCATTTGGGGCGGGGTTGGTAGGTGTGGTTTGAGCCACACCAGCTGTCTCAGGGGCTATTCCTGGCTCTGTACTCAGGGTGCTCAGAGGACAGTATGTGGTATCAGGGATTGAAACCACGTAGGCTGCAAGCAAGACAGTTGTCTTAAGCCTTAAGCTCTGTACTGCTTCATGGTTTCTTTTGTTTGTTTCATTTTTTGGGGGAGGTGGGCACACCCAGCAATGCTCAGAGGTTACTCCTGGCTCTGCACTCAGGAATTATTCCTGGCGGTGCCCGGGGACCATATAGGATGTCGGGGATTGAACCCGGGTCAGCCGTGTGCAAGGCAAACACTCTCCCTGCTGTGCTATGGCTCCAGCCCCTGCCTCATGGTTTTAAACTACTATAGTCAGAGGGATCAGACATTGCAACACTTTAGGGTGAGGTGCAATTGAGCATTATCAAAAAGTGGGCCGGAGAAACAGTACAGCAGGTAGGGTACTTACCTGGCAAGGCAGGTTTACCTTACAAGCAGCCAACTGGGTTTTGATCGCCGAATCCCATATGGCCCCCTGAGCACTGCCAGGAGTAATTCCTGAGTGCTCAGAGCCCTGAGCATCACAGGGTGTGACCCAAAAGTGACAAAAATAAAAAGTTCCTCAAAGTCATTCCTTTTCACTCAGCAGTTCTTGTTCCAGGCATGCTAAAAAGATCTCACACGTATGCCAAAACGCTCATACAAGAAGGTTCACCATACGATTATTTACATTAGTGAAAACCTGGAGCAATAGTACAGTGGACAGGGCACTTGCCTTGCATGTGGTCTACCCAAGCCCACACATGTTCAATCCCCAGCACCCCATGTGGTACCCCAAATCTGCCCATAAGTGATCCCTGAGTGTAGAACTAGGAGTAATCCCTGAGCACAGAAGGTATGCTCAAAATTAAACAAAAAGTTAAAGAAAAATTAAACAAAAAAAGAACACAAAAAATTGAAATGAAATTCTATTTATAACAAATGTCCAATATTAACAGAACGGGCTAAACTAGGATGCACTCCCATAACCACTAAACAGTGACGAACAGAAAGTCTACGTTACTTGTTAGGCTGGGGTCAGGAGCTCTGCTGGCTGTCGGGGGCCCGTGCTCCACGTGCCCCAAGACCTGAGACTGAACCCCACTATGCACGTCCCCTAGCCCCTGAGCATTGCCAGGAAGCTCTGCACCCTTTGGCCCTCGCAAGCTAGCCCAGTTGGCCAAGTTTGGGAGACCACCCACTTACCAAAAAAAAAAAAAAAAAAAAAAAAAAAAAACCCAACCAAAGAAACAACGAAACTTTAGATTTCATTGAAGAAGCAGGGATTAAAAACACAGCACAGCATAGCAGTTCTCCTCAAGTCCACTTTGATAAAATACTTAGGAGACAAAACGAATTATCTGAACGGTGAACTACACACGCCTTGCAAATGACCCATCCCAGGCACCCCAAACAGTCCAAGCCCTGCTAGGAGTGAGCCTTGGGTACACAGCCAGAAGTAAGGCCTAAACACCACTAGTATACCCCCAAAAAATTAAATAAAACTTTATGACACCTAAGCAAGTGGGATCTATCCCTGGGATACAAGGAATGCTCAATGTAGTGCAAATTAATGTGATAGATCACATGAACAAAGTGAAAAAACGCATTTTAAAAAGACACTGAAAATTTGACATATTTCAACATCATTTGAGTTACATTTTCAACAAATATGATATGAAAGAACCTTATCAACATAAGATATGAAAGGCCCATAGTTACTTCATTTTTTTTATTTCTAATTTAAAAAAAATACACCTGTTCTGGGGCTGGGGCAGTAGAGGGTGTTTGTCTTGCATGCAGCTGACCCGGGTGCAGTCCCCAGCATCCCATATGGTCCCCCAAAAGCACCCCCAGGAGTGATTCCTGAGTGTGAAATCAAAAGCAACCCCTGAGCAACTCCAGGTCTGACCCAAAAAGAAAGAAAAAAAACAAAACAAACCTGTTCTAAGTTTCCCCTCCTAGGAAGCCAGGCAACCAACCTTTCAACCTTATCTGATGCGTGATTTGAAGCCAGGGCAGAGGATTACAATCTCCTACAGTTATCAAGCCAATTAAATCGAAGGCATTAGTTCTACTTTCGTCTGAAACAGAACCCTCCAATCTTAGCAGCGGAGATACTGACCTGGGAAACTTGAGGACTCCCTAAGAACTCAGGTTGCGCAAGATGAAAGGCAAGTCCTGAAGAACTCAATACACTTCTGTTCCAAAGTCCCAAACAAATGGAGCAAGTATACACACAGACAAACACAAACAACAGCAACAACAATACAATGTGGAGAACATTCAACCTTGTGAAAAACTAAAGAGCAACAAGCTAGAGCTGTTGAACACCGACACAGTAAGTACAAGGCAGCCTCGCCCCCTACCTCCCATTTCTGAACCTCTGATCTGTGCTAAGTACTAGGTACAAACACTGATTTGCACTATCCCAGAAGACAGCTACGGAGGTAAAATGCCGCCATTCCTCAGGTGACCAGAGAGGAATAAGTTGCCCGAGGCCTGAATGCAGGAACAGGTCCCAACTCCGCAGGCAGACGGGGTGCATTAGGAGATGACAGGTTGGATGCTGCCGATCACACGCGTGGCAACAGGATGTACTCAACGCTGACCATATGCCAGTACAGTTCTAGGTTCCTTTCATGCAATTAACCAATTAATCCTCATTAACAACCCTACAAGGCAGAGGTTCTGAAAAAACCTGAGTGCGCCGGAGGTGACACAACAGGAGTGAGGCCCTGCAGCCAGGCAGACTGATCCCAAAGCTCATGCTCTAACCAGCACCGGAATGAGCCACTGGACGCGGAGTACACAGGTGGCAGGTGTCTCCCAGGACACACGCCTATGAGGAGCTTTCACCTAGCTGCAGGACAGAGACATCACCAGTACTGTCCCGCTGCAGTGAGGCTGGAATGTAGCCCAGCAAGGAAGGGGGCTGGCCTCGCACCCGCCAACCCTGTTCAGTCTCTAGCACTGTATATGGTTTCCTGGGCACCGCCACGAGTGATCCCTGAGCAGAGCCGGGAGTAAGCCCTGGTACACTGCCAGACTATGGCAAAAGTGGCTGAGGAGAGTGTGCTGGGAAGCTCACGGCAGCAGCAGCCCCGGTCTGGTGAGGAGGGACGTCAACCCTCAGGCCTAACGGGAAAGGAGGGAAAGAGGCAAGACACAAGGTCCAAACGAGCAAACACAGGGAGGCGGAGCAAGAGTTTGTTTGGTTTGGGGTCACACCAGGCGGTGCTCAGGGATCAACTGGTGAGCTAAGCGGAACCACAGTGGGTGCTGAGGATCAAACCGAGGTCAGCTGCGTGCAAGGCAAAGGGCCAGAGCAATACTACAGCAGGCAGGGTGTTGGCCTTGCATCCAGCAGACCCAAATTCAATCCCGGGAACCCCATATGGCCCCCCAAGCTCTACCCAGAGTGATCCCTGAGTGTTGAGGGAGGGAGCCCTGAGCACAGGTGGGTGCTCTCCCCAACCCCCAGTACAAAAAACTGTGCTACAAGAAGAAACACAAGGTGCTCATATGCTGCCTAAGCACGCAGCACCTGCACTCCCCTCGAGGTTAACTTTCACACCTTAAACTGGGCTGTGCACGGGCTCTCTCTGCACTCTGGGAGCCCACTTCTCTCCTGAGCACGACGCTCTCTATTCTCTCTCTTCCCACCCCTTCTCAAAGCTTCCAAATAAATTGTGTTTACTTCAACAAAAATAAACAAACAAATGAACAAACACCAGCTAAAGGCCTGGAGACACACAGCCTGAGGCAGGGGAAGCACAGGCTGGCACTTCTCAAACTGCAATGAACTTTAGAGATCCCCTGGAAACCTGATTAATACATGAATTTTGATTCAGCAGGTGTGGGCGGGCCTGGGATTGTGTGTTTCTAACAAGTTCCCAGGTGATGATGGCATTCCCTGGGCATCGCCATGCTTGGAGACAAGCACGGACAGGCCTGCTGAGTGAGAGGAAGTGCGCAAACAGGAAGGGACACGGCTCACAAAGGGCAGTCTGAGGAATCCGGGAGCTGGGCTGTGGCCTCCGCGCAGTGGGGGAATGGTGAAGTGTCCAAATGACGCGAGAGTACATCAGGAGAGGCCTTGCACGTGGCCAACCTGGGCCTGATCCTCACTATCCCATACGGAGCTCAGAGCACCGCCAGGAGTAATTCCTGAGTCCCTACGCATCATGGGAGTGGCCCAAAATGAAAATAAAAATATGAGTAGGAAAGGGATAAATCGTGCCTGCAGCTGGAGATGAGAGTGTGTTCAGGGCGGTATGGCCATAAACATACCTGCACTTTGGCAATTTTAAGATTACTCTCTCACGGTGTGAGAGAGCGAGTGAGATTTCTGCTTCAGTTACAAAACGAACAGCTCAGTAAGCTCTCCGACAATGACTTTAACAACACCTTTTTGGGGCTGGAGTGATAGCACAGCGGGGGAGGGGGGGGTGTTTGCCTTGCACACAGCCGACCTGGGTTCGATTCCTGGCATCCCACATGATGGTCCCCCAAGCACTGCCAGGAGTAATTTCTAAGTCCAGAGTCAGGGGAATCCATGAGCATTGCTGAGTATGACCCAAAAAAGAAAAAAAAAAGAATAGTAATAAAGTAAATGGGGAAGAAAAGAATATAGGGCATGTTCAGGCCTGCTCTTCAGGTGCATGCTCCCCCTTGAACATGTGTTCTTGTCTTTCTCCTCACATCTTTCTAGGTAAATTTTAATAAAAACTATCTTACATCACACACACACACACACACACACAAGGTGGGGGTGGTGGTGATGTGTTGGAGGACAGGTTTAGCTAACCTGGGAGCTTTGTTGTTTTGCTCACTCCCAGCTTAATCTTATTTAAGCCAAGGTTCATTCTAATGAGACCTCTCTTCTATGTAAACACTGCTAGAGGGTGTGGCAGTTACAGAAGTCACCTTGATTGAATAACTTCTGACTTATACATCTACTAAGACTTCTATGTTTTCTAGATTGGGCACAGCTCCTCTTTATACCCACTGCACCCAGCGTGGGACAGTTAGAATTTAATGGGAGACTACCACCCTGGCTACGCTGAGACTATAGGAAGACTATAGGAAGGATCATACTAGTTTGCTCTAAGCAGGCGAGTGTGACCCTTTCAGTACAGGAACAAGATACTCAGAATCACCCTGGTGCAGATAATAATAAGAAGGACCTTGTGGGTACCATCTAGATTACATGAAGCTCATGAAGTTAAGATGTATTACTTTATACTAGCCCCCTCTCTCCAGTGTTTTACATAAGAGATAATCTTGGTAGAAAGGATTAGACCTTGGCATAACCTTTGTTTATACCTGCAATAGGGTGTGGCACTACACTCTGTTTAGAGTTCTTTGTTGACATGACCCTCCCGATTGGATTACTTTGGTGTATATAAGGGGCTGACTTGAGGCCCCTTCACCTTTTGGCTTTGGGCCTCTTAGCTTTTGGCTTTTGGCTTTTTGCTCTTTGGCCTTTTGCTCCTTCTGGGTAGGACTCAGCTCGGGTGAGATCCTCTCTCTTTGATGGGAGACTTAGGCTCTTTTGTATGGTCTAAGTTGGGACCAGAGCTAGAGTTTGTTCATTATATTGGATTGCTGTGGAAGAGCTTTTGTACTATTAAAAGCCATTTTTGGAATTGCACCGGACTCGTGAGTTTTCATCTGTTCTCCCGGCGTCCTCGGAAGTAGAGACAACCTCTGTCCTGACACTGTCGGGGACCCTGGCGGCGTTCCCGACAGTGATGTTTAAACAATCCAAGTAACCTAGAGGTAGGACAAGAACCCCCGCGAGGGGTTTGATAAAGCAAGTTTTTGGAAGAGCCTAGGAGTCAGGCAGGTATCCCAGGAGTCCAAAGAAAGGAAGCATCACCCCAGGGTCAGACAGCAAGTTATCTGCGGAGCACGGAAGTCCAGCTGCGCCCAACCTGTCAAGCCCAGGGATCTGAGTCTGTCCCCACAGTGAAGGCAGACCGGCTCATGAGGACCGGTGCTCCGAGAACTGTGCGGGTGCATATTAACTGCTTTTGGCTGCCCTGACCCCCTCTCCAATGCTTAAGTCTTCCTTTCCTTCCTGCAATTCAATTCAATGCTTTTCCAGAAAAAAAAAAAATCACTTGCAGTCTGGCTGACATTTATTGTCTACGTCTAGATCCTTTTAAAAGAAAACTAAAGGAGATAGTAGTACGATTATATGTTAAAATACAGACCATCCAAAGTGTGTGGTACTAGAAAAGATAGAAAAGATTTAATTGTACAAAATGAAATAAAAGAAATGCTAGAATAAAATAGGGAAATGTTTTCCAATAACCACGATTGGGAAATTTTCCTATGAATGAAAGAAAATGCACAAGCTTTGAGAAAGGAGGATCCTTAAAAAAGAGAGAATAAATGGGGAAAACACCATGAAGAAAGAAAAAGGTCAATTTTGGATAAAAAAGGCTTATCATAAACCCTGACAGATTAATATCTTGTATCTGAAAAATCCTAAGATATTCACAACTATAAGAACCAATAATCAGTTGAGCAAAGTAACAAACAAGATCAAAAGATAAAAATTAACTATGGAGGCTGAAGGGACAGTAAGTTAGATAAGTTGCCTTGTATGGAGCTGACCCGGTTGATACCCAGCACCCCATATGAGGTCCCCTGAGCCTGCCAGGAATCCCAGAGCACAGCCGGAAGTGGTGCAAAAACTTGGAATAAAAAATTTAACTGTGGACCTGTTAAATATGGCTCAAGTGGTAAGGCACAAATATTACACGTATGAGGCCCCGTGCTCCATTCCCAGCACTCCAAGGATCCTCCACGCTACTGCGAGTGGCCCCTGGCTCCCTGAGCACTGTGCAGAGAGGGCCCCCACATAACTGAAGAAACGTGCACTTTCACGTAACAATCACTGTATCACTGTCTTCCCATTGCTCATCGATTTGCTCGAGCGGGCACCAGTAACATCTCCTGTCAGGCTCTGCCGTGTAGGTGGTATAGTCTCTGTAGAAGGCTCTCAACTCGAGCATTTACTGATGAAACTTAAAGGGGAAGATCAGGATTACTCTTGGATGGAGCTCTGAGGAACTATGGAGTCTGGATGTTGAGAATGACTGACTGCATGATGTATGGTTTGCTCTGGCTTCTTGCTAGGCTTACTGGTATCAGTTAGAACCTGTCTAGAACTGTATACAATGAATAAATGTGAAGGATCTTGGGAAGGACCTTGTGGGTCTGGCGTGGTTGGGTTTCTCTCTTCCAGGGCAACTGGCATGGAGGCGGAGGAAAGGGCAGGGCCCAAAACTCCACTCCGAGTCCGGCCAGCGTGGTCTCTCCCCCGCTCATGAGAGCAAACCCTTGGAGCAATGTTGGACTCGGCCAGTGGCTGGCTGAGCCCCTTACCGGGAGGTCAGCTCCATGGGTTGCTTCCATGTGGGGCCGGCCGAGCAGCGCAGCTGTGGGTCTAAGGTGGATGGCCAGAACGAAAGTCCAGCGAGTAGGGGCGTTTGCCTTGCACGCAGCCGACCCGGATTCGATCCCCAGCATCCCATATGGTCCCCCGAGCTCTGCCAGGAGTAATTCCTGAGCGAACGGCCAGGAGTAACCCCTGAGCATTGCCGGGTGTGACCCAAAAAAAAAAAACATTGCGCCCCTGCATGCCAAGACTGTTCTCTAGCCTATTCACATAACAAACCCAAAATAAATTAAGAACATGATTTCACTTAGAGTAACTTCATAAAGAACGGCGTATTTAGAACTACCTCAGCATTCAGCCTTCCTGAAAAGAAGCGTAAAGGGGAGAAGCACTGACTGCAGAGGCAGGCGTGCTGGTCCCTGACGGGGCCTGGGACCCAACACCGTCAGGATGGCAAGTCTCTCCCCTGGCAGATTCAGCTAAGTCAGTAGGCTGCTAAACCCAGCTAACTTTTCTTCCAGAAACTATATGGAAATAAAAAGGACCTAGAATAACTCGAACTTTTTTTTTTTTTTTTTTTTGGTTTTTGGGCCACACCCGGCAATGCTCAGGGGTTTCTCCTGGCTCTGCACTCAGGATTTACTCCTGGCGGTGCTTGGGGGGACCATATGGGATGCCGGTGATCGAACCCTGGACGGCATGGGCCGGCTGCGTGCAAAGGCAAATGCCCTATCCGCTGGGCTATTGCTCCGGCCCCCAATTTTTTAAATGAACCCCTACAATGGGGGTTGGAGTGGCAGTACAGCGGGTAGGGCTTTTGCCTTGCACACAGCCAACCCAGGCTCAATGTCCAGCATCCCATATATCCCCAAAGCTCACCAGGAGTAATTCCTAAGTGCAGACAGGAATAGCCCGAGTATCACGAGTTTGATCCAAAAAATCTCAAGGGGAGAAAAAAAAAAGTTTCACTACCCAGTTTCTAAGCTTAAGACAAAGCCACTGCAAGTAAGACAGTGTGGTCAGCATCAACACAACTAAGACAGTATGTCAGGATCAACACAACCAAGACTGTGGTCAGCTCAAGGCAACAGAGCTCGAAACCCAAAACTGCATGGCTGTTTACTGTAACCTGCTTCTCAACAAGGTATCAAAGCAATTCAACAGAGAAAGGAGGATCTTTGCAACAAACCGCAAGTACAAGTAACAATAAACAAAGTAACTTCCTATACGTGAAAAATTGATACAAAATGAATCACAGACCTAAACAGAGAAAGTAAAACTTAGGACTCCTAGAAGGAAAGCTACAAAATTTTCAGGCTGTATAGCGGGCAAAGTGTGAGTGACCCTGGTCTGATCCCCGCAGGGGGCCCAGAGTAACACTCAGGAGGAAGCCCTGAGCTTCCCCAGGTGTGGTCTCAAAGACACTAGGGCCTGGGAAAGTTCAGTGACAAAGAGCTGCTCTGAGATCCCAGGCCCGAATTCCATACTGGCCCCCACATCACAAGGTCTGGCAGAACCAGGCAGCTCTGCTGCTGCTGATATCTGGTCCACAACAGAACACGCTTCCCCCCACACTGCAAGTGAGTCACCCCGGTGAGCAGTGACACCACGTGCCAGCACCACAACCAAAACGGGTGACAATGGGAGATGTGAGCCAGCACCATAACAAGTGCCAACACTCACCACAACCAAGTGCATGCAACTTGACGTCACAATAAAGGGAAGGGATCGGAATCAGTTAAGAATAAAATCAGGGGCCGGAGTGATAGCCCAGCAGGTAGGGAGTCTGCCTTGCAAGCGGCCAGCTTGTGCCGGCCTGGGTTCGATCCCCGGCATCCCATATGGTCCCCGAGCACCGCCAGGAGTAATTCCTGAGTGCAGAGCCAGGAGTAACCCCTGAGCGTCACTGGGTGTGACCCAAAAAAAAAAAAAAAAGAATAAAATCAGGAGCTGGAGCAGGGAGGGCGTGGTCAACCAGGGTTCAATCACCGGCATCCACAGGGTCCCCAAAAAATAAAAAGAATTTTACAAGTATCTTCTTCTTGGTTAGAACCATGAGAGAAAATAACCACTTCACATCTCTTGAGAGACGTGAACCAGCCCATTCAATGCTACTTGGCTTTACTGGGTTTCCAAGTCACAAGACTGGAAAGGAAGCATGCCAAGAAACAAGGCGAAGGCAACCCAGAAGCCCCCGGTGCTGTAATCTAACACCCCATCACTGGCAAAGATACGGTGACCTGGAAAGTGATACAGCCCAAGAGACCTAAGAATCAAGGCCTCGCCTCCCTAGCTGTCTTCCTAGGGAATGAGCCCGCAGAAACAAGTCCCACACAACAGCCCAGTGACGGGATGCTCGGTCTAAAA
Source organism: Cryptotis parvus (assembly GCA_021461705.1). Taxonomy (NCBI): domain Eukaryota; kingdom Metazoa; phylum Chordata; class Mammalia; order Eulipotyphla; family Soricidae; genus Cryptotis; species Cryptotis parvus. Next base: position 60,252 of record JAJIBD010006909.1, on the reverse strand, counting down.
AAGTAACCCCTCAGGGTCCTAAATTTGTTCCCTTCCAGTTTGAAAGGTATAAAATGGAAACTTCTTTTAAAGAAGGGGGGAGCAATAGCCCAGCGGGTAGGGAGTTTGCCTTGCAGGCGGCCGCCCCTGCTGGCCCGGTTCGATCCCCGCACCCCATATGGTCCCCGAGCACCGCCAGGAGTAATTCCTGAGTGCAGAGCCAGGAGAAACCCCTGAGCATTGCCGGGTGTGACCCAAAAAGCAAAAAACAAATAAATAAATAAATGAATGAATGAATGAATAAAAATAAAGGAAATAGGAAGTTTCCCTTGAGAACTGGACATTATTTCACTCACTCACATTTCTTTGTGCTCAAAAGCTAACCTGAAGTTCACTTTTTTCTTTCTTTTCTTTTTTTTTTGCTACACCTAGAGATGTTCAGGGGTTATTCCTGGCTCTGCACTCAGGAATTACTCCTGGCGGTGCTTGGGGGACCATATGGAATGCCGGGTTGGAACCCAGGTTGGCTGAGTGCAAGGCAGACGCCCTACTTGCTGGGCTATTGCTCTAGCTCCACCTTTTTCTTTTTCTGCCTTTTTGCACTTTGCTTTCCCAGGAACAGCCTTACCCGCAACCCAGCTGGCCAACCCCAAGGCCTTCTGGGTCCCTATTCCAGGGACCACATTCTTCCCTCTTTCTCAAAGATACAGTCACCATTTTAAGGCCCTCACCTGTTCCCCAGGCCAAGAAAGGGGAGAGAGGGTGTTTGAGGCCATACCCAGGAGTGGTCAGGACTTACTCCTGGCTCTGTGCTCAGGGATCATTTTGGGAGGGGCTCTAAGGGGTCCCAGGTATCAAACCTGGGTTGGCCATTTTCAAGGCAAAAGCACTACCCATTGTACTATCTCTCCAGCACCAGACCAAGGGAATCTTGACTAGACAACCTAAACTGCAGCTCTCAGAAACGCCGGGGATGAGCCCGGGCTAAATACAGCAGGGAGGGCATTTGTCTTGCACACGCTGGACCCTGGTTCGATCCCCGGCATCCCATATGGTCCCCCGAGCACCGCCAGGAGTAATTCCTGAGTGCAGAGCCAGGGAGAAACCCCTGAGCATCACTGGGTGTGACCCAGAGAGATAAAGAACCTGCCATTTAGGCAGGCTATGGGTGGGGGAGGGAATTGGGGACACTGGTAGTGGGAAATGGGCACTGGTGGAGGGCGGGGTGCTGGAACACTATGTGACCGAAACCACTAAACATGAACAACGTTGTAATTGTATATCTCATGGTGGCATAATAAAATATTTAATAAAAACCCACAAAAACAGAAACAAGGGAGTCAGAGCAATAGTACCCCAGGCAGGGCATTTGCCGTGCATGTGGTCGACTATGTTTGATTGCCAGCACAACAACTGGACCCTTGAGTGCCACCAGATATGATCTCTGAGTGCAGAGCCAGGAGTAAGCCCTGAGCACCATCAGGTATGGCCCAAAACAAAACAAGTATCATTAGGGACCATGAATATGGATCAAGTGGCAATCACACAGCCCGTGTGGGGCTCTGGGTTTGATCCCTAGTGCTACAAGGCCCTAGCAAGCACTGTTGGGTATGGAATTCAGTTCGGAGCTAAGAATACCAACCCAAAGTCTATCTCTAGCATCACATACAGTCCCCGAGCCTCACCAGGAGTAATCCCTAAGCCGAGAGCGAGGAATAAGCTCCAAAGCAAGCAGGGGTAGCCCAAAATCTAAAAAATTAAAAAAAAAAAAAAAGAACTAAACTCCTAACTCCTATTTGTGACGTGGCTGCTCAAGGGTTACTCTTGGCTCTGCAGTCAGGGATCACTTCTGGTGGTGCTCAGGGAACCCTATGGGTGCTAGTGAGCAAACCAGGGTTGGCTGCGTGCAAGGCAAGTGACTTACACCGTACTCTCTCCCCAGACTTGGTGGTTTTTTTTTTTTTCCTTTTTGGGTCACACCCGCGATGCTCAGGGGTTTCTCCTGGCTCTGCACTCAGGAACCACTCCTGGCGGTGCTCGGGGAACCATATGGGACGCGGGGGATCGAACCCAGGCCGGCAGAGGCCGGCCGCGCAAGGCAAACGCCCTACCCGCTGGGCTATCGCTCCGGCCCTCCCAGACTTGGTGTTTTATTTTATTTATTTATTTATTTATTTATTTTGCTTTTTTGGGTCACACCCGGCAATGCTCAGGGGTTACTCCTGGCTCTGCACTCAGGAATTACTCCTGGCGGTGCTCGGGGACCATATGGGATGCCGGGATCGAACCCGGCCAGCATGAGCCGACCAGCGTGCAAGGCAAACGCCCTACCCGCTGGGCTATCGCTCCGGCCCAAGACTTGGTGTTTTAAAGAACCGCTGGCAGCATTTAGCATACCCTTCTGAACAGAAGACCCTGGGAGGTCAATGCAGCGTTCAGGCATCAGGAGAAATCCTGTTAGGGAGGCTGCGAGGGGACGGAGGAAGAAGTCCTCGTGGTTCCCCCTGGCTATGGTCTGGGAAATACCAGTGGGCTTTACACGCAGGAAACACCAGTCTGAGCAAATGGTCTGGGGATCAAAGCAGGGTTAGGGTGGTGGGGAGCTCTTATCACCCTGCAGCAGCCAGATGGCCCTGTTCACCCCCCATCCTTCCCACCCTCCTCCAGGGCCCAGAGATCAAGGCTCATCCTTCTGCAACATTCTTCGACTTGCCAGGATCAAAGAGCAACTTCTGTCCACATTGCCAAAGAGAAACGAAGAGCACGTGGTGCTGTCTCTGCCTTCTCTGTGCTCCCAGCAGGCACGCAGGACACTCCCGCCCTCAGAGAGGCCAGAAGGGCTGTTCTGAAGGCATCCCGGCTTCAGGGGCGGGGCGCCTACGAGATGAGCCAGGTGGGGGCAATGTGAAGGATTAGAAAACATAACCAACCCCACAAGGGCTTGGAAAGCCCATGGGAGCTATGACTGATAGTGAGGGAGAACAGCTTCAGTATGACTTTATGGGCCTATTAGTCAACACTGAAGAGCAGGGGCATTTTCAGCCCAAAATTCAAAAGCCATCAAGCCCAAACCTTAATTTCTCATAGGACGCGGTGGAAACCAATTGTCCTGGGCCACATGGTGGGACCGTGATGGTGCTGGGACAAAGATCAGGGCGCTGGCTCCTGTTTCAACTCTCCTGCCTCACTGGCCCATGTCCATCCCACCTGGGCGTGGAGGAGACAGCCCCGCCCCACGGCAGAGTGCAGCAGAGTCCATTCCTGCCCCACTTCAGCCAGGGCTTGACTGTCCACCTGCCACCTCTAGAGGGCAGTTCATGTGCCTTTGGCTGGAGCCCGGGGACTGCTGAGCACTCACTGCATCTACTCAAGGGTCAGTCCACTCCCAACTGCATCGAAACAAAGCACTTCAAAAGAGTGGCATGTCATTGCAGCTCTATTCATGATAGCCAGAATCTGGAAACAACCCAAGTGCCCAAGAACAGAAGACTGGATAAAGAAACTGTGGTACATCTACACAATGGAATACTATGCAGCTGTCAGAAAAGACGAAGTCATGAAATTTACCTGCAAATGGATGGACTTGAAGACTATCATGCTGAGTGAAATTAGTCAGAAGGAAAAGGACAGATATAGAATGACTGCATTCATTAGTGGGATATAAATATGTACCTGGGCCCTATGAAAGCAGGATGAGAACGCTATTCGGGTCTCCCAAAAGAGGAACTGAAAGAGCTATGCTTGGACTATCATGCCTCACTCAAGTGAGAGAAGGAATCGGAGTTCCGACCTCCATCGCTGTTCCAGAGTCAGGGACGCTGTCTCGCTTTGCCAAGGCATCGAAAATCAGATGGGCTGGACATGTAATGCGATTTGGAGATGACCGCTGGACTAGAGCCATTACCGACTGGATCCCAAGAGATGTCAAAAGATCACGTGGCCGCCCACCTACAAGATGGTCAGACTTCTTCGTCAAGACCCTGAACAAACAGTTCGAGGCTCTTAGTATTTCCTGAAGCAACCAAATGCCATTGGGCTACACTGGCAGTGATAGGGTCAAATGGAAATGTACTGGCACCCGCTCGAGCAAATTGATGAATAACGGGATGTCAAGTGATCAAGTGATCAAATATATACCAGTGTTCTACTAATTGTGGGAAATGATAATGCCAGGCTAGAACTCAGCATTGAATATACACAAAGAGACTTACATGATAAACCCTAAATATCTCTAGGGCAAGTTACAATGTGTAAGAGAAGAGAGATACAGAGACAGAGACAGACAGAGAGAGAAAGGAGAGAGAGAGAGAGAGAGAGAGAGAGAGAGAGAGAGAGAGAGAGAGAGAGAAAAGGGAAAAGTACCTGCTATAGAGGCAGGATGGGGGTGGGTGGGAGGGAATATGGGGACATTGGTGGTGGGAATGGGGCACTGGTGGAGGGACTGGTGCTAGAACACTGTATGACTGAGACCCAATTATGGACATCTTTGTAATTGTATATCTCATGGTGATATAATAAAAAAAAACAGTGGAATGTGTAATATAATTAACAAAAGCATAAGGCTGAAGAGAGTGCTCAACGGACGGCGCACATGCATAACCCCAACCTCTGGTACTGCCAGGCATATCCTACTCCCTACCTGCCCCACCCCCAGCAAAAAAATAAAGTGTGACGTGACTCAGCAATTCCACTTAGGGATATAACCAAGAACATAGAAAAACATATTCCTATTCACATGGAAATGTGCACACCAAAGTTCACAGGACTTTACAGGGAACAGGCCCAAAGTGGAAATCAGCCCAATGCCCATGACCTGATGAATGGAAGAAACACAGATAGAACATACTTGGCCATAAAAGGAACGCAGTACTGACAGAGGCTCCAATATGGATGAATGTGGAAAAGATTAGACATTTTTAATAATAAAAAAAGGCCAGGGGCTGGAACGACAGCACAGCGGTAGGGCGCTTGCCTTGCACACAGGCAACCCGGGTTAGATCCCCAGCATCCCATATGGCTCCCCCAGCACCGCCAGGAATAATTCCTGAGTGTAGGAGCCAGGAGTAACCCCTGAGCATTGCAGGGTATAACCCAAAAAGAAAAAAAAAAAAAGGCCAGATACAGAACACCACATAATGTGTTATTCCATTTATGAATTTATTCCATTATCCAGAACTAAAAAGTAATTAGCAGCTGCCAGGAACTGGGGAGAAAAGAGTAGGAAGTCATTGCTAATGTTCTCTTGGTGGTGATGAAAAATGTTTTTGAAGTAGAAAGTACTGATGATTGTACAACTCAGGGAATAAACTAAAAACTACTCGGTTGTGTAATTTAAATGGTAAATTTTAGGGTATAAGTATTATAACCAAATTTAAAAAAGGTAACATAACCCCAAACAGCATGAAGAAAGATATACATGAGTACAGTTTTAATCTCTAAATTGCAATTCCTATTCCCCGAGATACCTACAAATGCATTCAATGACTCCTTATCAAGTTAGCGCTCTCAAGAGTGCGCAGAATGCCGGCAACATTTCCAGAGTCACTCAAGCCTGCCTCTCGCTCCAGCCAGAGTAATTCCATATCCTGTCATTTGAGAGAGCTGTCTAAATCCAGTGCTGGAAGAAAGCAGGAAACTAGAGGGAACATCAATGATAGTCATCTCTTTAGGGGAGAAGTCCTGGCCTGCAGGGTCAGGAAACACCCTGTGTGCTCACAGAACTAGAGGTGGCAGACCAGCCCCAGGACCAAGGGCCTTTCCCTGGAGCTCGGCAAGGAGAAAAAAGACTATAAAATATCACTTGAAACTTGCAGCCACAGCCCCAACGCAAAACAAAAGAACAAATCCTAAACCAAGCATGTTTCCAGTCCCTGAATCTACCAGCTCAGTTCCTCTCTGTTCGGATGACTTGCCTCAGAAACCCAGACCTGGGGCGGGAGCAATCGGACAGCAGGTAGTGTGTGCCCTGAGCCTGCCAGGAGTAAATCCTGAGTAGAGTACCATGGGGTGTGGCCCCCAAACAAAACGAACATAAAAACCCAGACAGCCCAAAAGCAGGTCCACACACCTCTATTCTTTGTGGCTGTGAAACAGCCTGGATGTGAAGCATCCAAATATCCGAGGGCGCAGACTCCTGTAAAATCAAGTACTTGGCCAAGACCACTCTCAAGTTTTCCAGTGACATGTCCTGCTCCCACTCCCCACGCGTAAGAAACTTGCTTCCACATCTTTGCACCAGTATGCTACTGAATCAAACACCAACTTTCTTCTTTTTTTTTTTTTTGCTTTTTTTTGGGGTCACACCTGGCGACACTCAGGGGTTACTCCTGACTCTTCGCTCAGGAATTACTCCTGGCTGTGCTTTGGGGACCATATGGGATGCTGGGGATCGAACCCAGGCCGTTACAGGCAAATACCCTACCCGCTGGGCTATGGTCTCTGTGACTCACCAGACATATTCCCTCCTCAATTCCTGGACGCTGGTTACCCAATGAGCCCCAATGACAAGACAAAAAATCACTGTGCCAGGCAAGAGCGATAGTCCAGCAGGTAGGGCATTTGCCTTGCATGTGGCCACCCAGGTTCGAACCTCGACATCCCATGTGGTCCCCCAAGCACCGCCAGGAGTAACCCCTGAGCATTGCCGGGTGTGACCCAAAAAGAAAAAAAAAATCATTGTGCCTAGGACAAACTCCAAAATCATTTCTTCGACCTCACTGCAGACTGAGAAAAAAGCTAGTTCACCCAACATCCTGTTTGGGGAAAGACTGGTTGAAAACAGTGTACTTCAAATTTCAGTCCACGGTCTACAAACGATGGGCTACAGCCTGCTGCAACTCAAGGCAAGTTTCTGGAAACAAACTTCCTATTTCTCTCCAATTTTACCTGGTATCATTTCCTCCCATCCCACCCCTTCCACCAGCGCCTCAGAGTTCTGTTCCGGGGGCCTTCCAAGCTCACTTCCACCTCTGCCCTTCCCACTGTCATCTCCACTGCACGTTTCCTATTTCCCTTCCACTTCTTTTTTTTTATATCGCTGGTCCCTTCTTGTCAATCATATCTCAATTCATGTCACCTTCTCTGACCATTCAATCCAATGTTACTCCAAACACGACATTTCATTTCGATACAATCATAGCACCAACCACTATCTGACTTTTTCTTTTTTTTATCTATGTACTTGTTCACTGCCTGTCTCTTCGGACTAGGAAAAACTCCCCGGGATAAGGACCTTGACCCTCGAGTTCACAACTACATCCGTAGGTCCTGGCAGAGGGCAGGGACTCAAATATTTGTTGATTAAGCAAATGTGTATGAGAAATAGGGCAGGAACTTCCCAGTAAAGGGATACAATCCCATTTTATTGAACTTGTCCCCAAGGCAAGAAAAAGGTGTGACTTTCCCTGTTACAATTCTTACACCATCCTTGTTCTGAAAGTGCTCCACAAACGGAACTGGGTTTCAACAAACCATTTTTGAGATTTTTTTTTTCCTACCTGTGGTTCAGACCAAAGCCTAGAAACCAGGCAAGCTTGACTAGATACAAGCTCGGCTAGATAAAAGGTTCTAAATAAACACTCACTAAACTTGGACAACTTGTCATCAGCCCATAGGCTAGCCTGGTTAAGGAGAAAATCAATTCCAAAGGATTTCCCTTTGCTAAGGTCAACGTCACTTCCTCTTCTCTACATCTTCCTTTGCATTCACTCCCAGAACGAAACAATCCTCCGAGAAAGCCACACAGGAAGAGCAGGGAACACTCTAGACTTAAGTGGCTGCCACCGTGGTACTTGTCTCTTGATAGCTGAGCAAAGCTGCACTTCCGGAAGAAAAGTCAGTCCTTCACGGGTCCACTTCCTGAGTCCAATACCAGCAGACAGTCAGGTCTGACCCATCTTGGGGCACAGCTTTCTTCTTGCACACCTACCTGCCTACCCGCTGCATGTTTCACCCTGACGAGCCTGCATCCCAAACAGGTTGTGATGCTATAGAGTGGTCACAGGGGGAAAGCAGCCAGGCAGGGCTTGGGCAAGTTACTCAAAAGCTCCTGCACGTACCACCTCCGCCATGACGTCAAGGTGAGAGCACAAGAGGCAGAGGCCAAGGCAGGAGCAAGAGTTCTCTGCTGACCCAAAGCCTCCAACCCAAACTCTGGTCTCTGTGCTAGGACAAGGCCCGCAAAGAGGGACTTCCGGGAGTCCTTCAGACCAAAGGCGAGTGGTCTCGGGAGTGCTTATTTTAAAAAAACACATCATCTTGGGCTCACCTGGCTGGCATAATGAGACTCTCTGGGAGTGGGGTGGGAAACCGCGTTTTAAATAGAAAAAAAATGCCCTCCCCCTCAAAATCGAACGCACAGTAAAATCTGAAGGCGGATGCGGGATGACACCTCCCCAAGAGAGTCGCAGAGAGAAGACAGGAGCGATGGTTAGGAAGGCGCTGGAGGCAAGGAGAGCATGCTGCGGGTCAGCGGCAAGCAAGCACGACCCCCAGCCCGGCCCGGTGAGGCGGGGCCGCGTTCTGGCAAGGCTCCGAGGCGGGGTGGTCGCAAGGAGCGGGGACCAAAGGACTAGGAACCAGCAAAGGCGGTAGCGGAGCTCGTTCCTTGCACCCAGCGCCTCCCTCCACACTCCAGGCCTTGACAAGCCAGAGAGCGGGGCCCAGGCCGCGGAAGGGGGCTTAGGGGAGAGACGCCCAGCCAGGGAGGTCGCGCAGACCCGAGTCAAGGGGTGGGGGGAAGCTCGGGCCGGGCCTGGGCCGCCGGAACGTCTTGGGAACCCCCGGGGGCCCGCTCCGTCTCCAGCTCCCGGAGTCTCCTTCACTCACCATCGCCGCCGCCATCTTGGATCCACGTGTCGCCGTGATGACGTCAGCGGAAGTGGTGCTGCCCTGGTTACGGAGAGAAACTCCCCACGGGTTTCCAGGGCGCCTTCGCTCGCGGCCCGCCGAGGTTCAGAAGAGACTTAGCTGCTCGTCTGTCGCTTGTCCTGGGCAGTCAGATCACTGATTACGTGAAGAGAGATGAAGGGGGTCGCCATGGGAGCCATATTAACTCCTGGCAGAGACTGCTCGTCCCCTCCCTTTTCCACAGCATTGTGGGGAATGGGGGTGTGTGTAAACGTACGCGTTCTCTGGGCGCCATTTTTACTACTGGCAGAAAGACCCGTTGCCAGGGTTACCGATGGCCTTGGTTTGGGGAGGCTGGGTTCCCTACCTGGGCTCCCGGAACTGCCCTACTCCAAGAAGAATTTACAGTTTTCTGCCTAAGTATTTGCATGACGATCCTATAGCCTCTCCAATGTTATGAGGAGAGAATCTTGGCTTTCATCCAACCTCCCTCTGCCTCATTCTCATCTGTATAATGACATCAATACCTTTGTCATAGGCTTATGATGAGGCTCCAACGAGGCTTCATCATAAGTTCTTGTGACCCATACACTTGACCTTATGAGCAGCAGCACAGCAATATCTCCAAAGGAAGCAGGATAGAGGAAGGGAGGCGAAAAGTTGGAAGAGCCCCTGTCAGTTCTCTTTTAAGAATGGATCCTAGGGGCCAGAGGGGTAGGGCATATGCCTTGCATGCAGCTGACCCAGATTTGATCCCGGGCATCCCATATAGTCCCCCAAGCACCACCTGGAGTAATTCCTGAGTGCAGAGCCAGGAGTAACCAATGAGCATTGCCGGGTGTGAGCCAAAAAGGAAAAAGGATCCTGGTTGGTATTACTACACGGAGCTCCACTTACAGTGCGTTGGTAGCCCATTGAGTGGAACTTCCATGACCAACTTCACTGCAAGAGCGAATGGAAGTGCGCTGTCATTCTGGATAGTTCCATACCTCTGAATTAAAAAGAAATGGGGGCGGAGCGATAGCCCAGCGGGTAGGGCGTTTGCTCTTGCAGCGGCCGGTCTGTGCCGGCCTGGGTTCGATCCCTGGCATCCCATATGGTCCCCCGAGCACTGCCAGGAGTGATTCATGAGTGCAGAGCCAGGAGTAATCCCTGAGCATTGCGGGTGTGACCCAAAAAAGCAAAAAAAAAAATGCTATTGCTTTAAAGGAAGGGAGGAATGTGGATAGAGAGATAACTGCTGCCAAATTCCAAAGGGATTTAAGGGGAATGCAAACTGATACAGCCTTATATCGGAATACATGACTGAGGGCCCAGGTGGAATGAATGGGAAGGCAATTTTATGCTGAACCACCGGGAATAAATGTAACAAGTGCTTTTTCGACATTTAAGCCCAAGCCTACAGCTAGATGTCAGATGAGCACAAGCCACTACATATCTTAGAGGGGAAACCTCAACTGTGCCCTCCTTTGCTACCTTCCAGGAAATTAGTGCATACGGGTTTCCTGTAGGATTGTTAGCATAAGGTTTATTGCTGTTGGCCAGAGGGTAGTGCAGCAGGAAGAGCAATTTTTTTCTTTTTGGGTCACACCCAACGTTGCTCAAGGGTTACTCCTGGCTCTGCACTCAGGAATTACTCCCCTGGTACTCAGGGGACCATATGGACACCGGGGTTCAAACCCAGGTGAGCTGCGTGCAAGGCAAACGCCTCCCTGCTGTACTATCTCTCCGGCCCCAACAGGCAGAGCATTTGCCTTGCCTATGCCCAACCTAGATTTGATGCCTAGAACCCCATATGGTCCCCAGAGCCCACCAGGGAGTGATACTTAAGTGCAGAGCCAGAAGTAAGCCCTGAACACAACCCAGTGTGGCCCAAACACAAAAAGAAAAAAATTTTCATTGCTGTGTTTTTCATTTTCAGAGCAGCTTTAGTTTGTAGAAAAATGACTAGAAAGTACAAAGTTTCCAGGTACCTCCTCCAGGCACTCCCCATTATGTTGTTATTATTTTGCCTTCATGGGTAAAATCGCATACATATGTATTGCAACCGGTAAGCCAACACCAATGCTTTATTACTGGCGTAAGCCCATGACTTACATTAGGGCTGGCTCTTGTGCATTAGTGAGCTTTCCAGGTTACGGATGCCACCCACCATCGACAGTGCCAGACAGAAAGAAGTGTCTGTGCTCCATCTGCTCCTCTTCCCTCCTCCTCGCCAGCTCCCTGACCAACACTCATGACTTTGCCTGTTCTAGAGCATCATAGAACTGGAATCACACCGGATGTAATCTTTTCAGACAAACTTCTGAATTTAGCGATATGTTTTTATGTTTTTTTTCCCACATCTTTATAGCTCGTTTCATATTTTCCTCTTTTGGGGGAAGAGGGTAAGGGGATTTGTAATATTCAGAGAGCCTGAACATTACATTACGGCCACTGCTGCCGTCCTCATGCTCAAGGGCAGTGACACTGCGTTCCAGCGTTACAGCAGCAGCGCTTGGGGGCGTGCAGGGGCCTGACATGCTTCCCCTTGAGCTGTGTTCTCAGCACCCTTCTTAGTTTAAAAAAATTGTTGTTCTATTAGTCATGAGCAATTTATTTTTATTGAATCATTATGAGGAAAACAGTTACAAAGTTGTTTATGATTGGGTTTGGTCATGCGGTGTTCAAACACCTGTCCCTTCACCAGTGGGCATTTTTCACCACCAATGTCATTTGTTTCCTACCTGCCACCCCCTACTCCCATCCTGCTTCTATGGCAGGGGACTTTCTCTCTCTCTCTCTCTCTCTCTCTCTCTTGCTTTTTGGGTCACATCCGGCAATTCTCAGGGGTTTCTCCTGGCTCTGCACTCAGGAATTACTCCTGGCGGTGCTTGGGACCATATGGGATGCCGGGGATCGAACCCGGGTTGGCCATGTGCAAGGCAAATGCCCTACCTGCTGGACTATCGCTCTAGCCCCCACCCCGTCTCTCTTTCTCTCTCCCTCTCCCTCTCGATCTTCCTCTCTCTCACTCTCACTCTAGCTCTCTCTCTTCTTTTTGGGCATTGTGGTTTGCAGTACCGGACTGAAAGATTATCATATTTGTTCCTTTACCTACTTTCAGCACTCTTGAAAGTGTTGAAAGGTTTCAGAAGTTTCACTTCTTGAGCCAATAGCCTAATTTTTTCAGGAGGTTGATCTCTTGTTTAACTAAGACCCAAGATGGTGGAGTCCAGCCAGAGGCATAGTGAAGTTTTTTTTTTTTTATTTTTTGGGTCAGGGGTTACTCCTGGCTCTGCACTCAGGACTTACTCCTGGTGGTGCTCAGGGGACCATATGGGATGCCGGGGACCGAACCCAGGTCGGCTGCATGCAAGGCAAACGCCCTACCTGCTGGACTATCGCTCCGGCCTATGGTGGAGATTTTGGAGTGTCTCCCTAGATCTTTTTACCACTAAACAACACATTATTCTACGGCTGCCCCACAGTTTATTTATCCTTTCACCTGTTAAAGCACTTGGGGGCTGGAGCAATAGCCCAGCGGGTAGGGCATTTGCCTTGCAGCGGCCGGCCTGTACCGGCCTGGGTTCGATCCCGGCATCCCATATGGTCCCCTGAGCACCGCCAGGAGTGATTCCTGAGTGCAGAACCAGGAGTAAGTCCTGAGCTTCGCCAGGTGTGACCCAAAAAAAAAAAAAAAAAAAAAAAACACTTGGGAGGGCCTGAGAAATAGTACAGTGGGTAGGTCATTTGCCTTGTATGTGGCTGACCCAGGTTTGATCCTCAGCATCCCATATGGTCCCTGAGCACTGCCAGGAGTAATTCCTGAGTGAGGAGCCAGGAGTAACCCCCTGGTTCCCCAAAAAGGCATTTGGTTGATTTCAAGTTCTTTGCATATTTAAAAATACTTTTTTGTATGCCATTATTATGTGTATTTCCTTCCAGATTGGAACTTGTCTTTTCATTTTCTAAATATGTCTTTATCAGGGCTGAGTTTTTAATTTTTGTGCCATTCAGCTGATCACCTTTCAATCGTGCATCATGCATTTGTATTGTCATGCTTTCTCAATATTCTCACTTTTCCTGAGAACCAGAGGGATAGATCTGAGTGTCCCTCTAGAAATAAATTTCAACACCTAGATTGGGTCTCAGCGATTTTAGAATACTAAAACAACTGCCGGGGGCTGGAGCGATAGTCCAGTTTGCCTTGCACACGGCCGACCCAGGTTCGATCCCCGGCATCCCAAATGGTCCCTGAGCACCGCCAGGAGTAATTCCTGAGTGCAGAGCCAGGAGTAATCCCTAAGCATTGCCAGGTGTGACCCAAAAAAGGAAAAAAAAATGCCGAATGCAAACGTTTATAATAATCATCAGACATTTCTTTCCTTCACCTGCCCAGAACTCCCCTGAGGTGCAGTGGGTGCGACTGGGTCCAGATCTGTGTCACTCAACTTCATTGGACCATACATTTTGGAGGGGCAGACCCAGCCCCACAAGCACATTTCAAAACTTTTTTAACATCATAACTACTAATATCCCATTGGCTCAGCAAGTCTCGTTGTCAAGTTCAACAACAACGGGGCTGGGTCACATGCTCCTCCTAAGTACTCCTCACGCAAATCATTGAGCCAAATTCTGTCATAGGACTCTCAGAGGCTCTGATTTCAGGTTCCTGAAGGTGTATTTCAGAGAAATTACCAAGTGGGTAAGCTGAAGGACCGCTTCAGTTTCCACATAGACAACAAAAAGCTGATGCGAACCCGAGAGATGAAACAGAGGTTGGGCACCTGCCCTGCACACAGCTGACCCGGTCCATCCTCGGTGTCATGCTGGTCTCTTGAGCACCGTCAGGAGTGATCCCTGAGCACCCTCATGAGTGATCCCTGAGCACCGTCAGGAGTGATCCCTGCACACCGTCAGGAGTGATCCCTGAGCACCGTCAGGAGTGATCCCTGCGCACCGTCAGGAGTGATCCCTGAGCACCGTCAGGGGTGATCCCTGAGCACCATCAGGAGTGATCCCTGAGCACCGTCAGGAGTGATCCCTGCGCACCGTCAGGAGTGATCCCTGAGCACCGTCAGGAGTGATCCCTGCGCACCGTCAGGAGTGATCCCTGAGCACCGTCAGGAGTGATCCCTGAGCACCGTCAGGAGTGATCCCTGAGCACCGTCAGGAGTGATCCCTGCGCACCGTCAGGAGTGATCCCTGAGCACCGTCAGGAGTGATCCCTGCGCACCGTCAGGAGTGATCCCTGAGCACCGTCAGGAGTGATCCCTGCGCACCGTCAGGAGTGATCCCTGCGCACCGTCAGGAGTGATCCCTGCGCACCGTCAGGAGTGATCCCTGCGCACCGTCAGGAGTGATCCCTGCGCACCGTCAGGAGTGATCCCTGCGCACCGTCAGGAGTGATCCCTGCGCACCGTCAGGAGTGATCCCTGCGCACCGTCAGGAGTGATCCCTGCGCACCGTCAGGAGTGATCCCTGTGCACCGTCAGGAGTGATCCCTGCGCACCGTCAGGAGTGATCCCTGCGCACCGTCAGGAGTGATCCCTGAGCACCGTCAGGAGTGATCCCTGAGCACCGTCAGGAGTGATCCTTGAGCACCGTCAGGAGTGATCCTTGAGCACCGTCAGGAGTGATCCCTGAGCACCGTCAGGAGTGATCCTTGAGCACCGTCAGGAGTGGTCCCTCAGCACAGAGCCAGGAATATGCCCCGAGTCCACAGGGAATGGCCTCCAAACAAACAAAAAGGGCAAGGTGTTTGCCTTGCATTTCGCATGACCCTCCATTTGCCAGCTCCCAGGAGGCAAAGAATCCCATGCAGTGTCCCGGTGCTCTGTCGGTGTCCCAATACCTGCACCCTGTGAAAATATTGCCTTCCAAAGCAAAAGAGACATCTCTGGTATGACTGTGTGTCAGGATGGAGAGGGTAGACTGGGTTAGCCAGGTGGGGCCTTAGAAGGGAAAGGAGACAAGAGGGCTAGAGTCCAAGAAGGAAATGTGATGGACAGCTTGGAGCGGTGCACGGAAGGGACCTTACATCCAAACAGCATGGAAACAACTCTCCCCAGTCTTGTCAAACGTGCCCTGCCAACCCGCTGTGGACTTTTGACCTCTGGAACTGACAGCTAATACATGTGCACTGCTTTGATGCCATATGCATGTATATACATGTATGCACACACATATATATATATACATATATATATACACATATATATATATATCATTGTGTGTGTGTGTGTACACACTCATACACACACATTGGTCTTTTGGTCACATCCAGTGGTACTCAGGGCCTACTCCTGACTCTGTACACGAGTCCCTCCTGAAGGCCTGGGATCAAAGCAGGTACCATGTTGCACTTACCATGCAAGGAAAGTGCCCAACCTGTGTTACCGCTCCAGCCCCTAAATCCGTGTTGCTTTATGCCACCGAGTTTGTGGTTGTTACAGCAGTGATAGGAAAGTGATGGGGCCAGCAATAAACTTTGGGCTGTGAGAAAACTGCAAGTATGGAGCCTCACTCATTAAACTACGGGTCTCTACCCTGCTCTGACTGCTTGTCCTGGGCAGAGAGATGCTTATCCACCTGGCGGGACAGAAAAGTCTGAGTGAAGCCTTTGGCAATCATATCTTTTATTTAATTTTTAAAAGTTTTTGTTTAAAGTTTTCCCATTCCAGGCATAGAACCAGAATTCAGTCCATCTGTCCCAGGCATTAGAAAAATCAACTTGGGAGTCTTCTGAGAACCGCAGGTTGTGGATTGCGAGAGTCAAAAGGATTGCCCAGTGCAATGGGCCCACCGTGCCACAGGGGCGCTGTGACCAGGTGCGGTGGGGGTGGGGGGGGGGGCTTGGGCGTGGGCAGAGCAGGCCTCCGGGGTCACGGCTGCTGTTGGTACTGGCTCTCGGTGGCCGTGTAGAAGTCTTCCAGCACGCTCTGAATATACTCGAAGGTGGGCCGCTCCTCAGGACGGTTCTTCCAGCAGCGCGTCATGATGTTGTAGAGCTCCTCTGGGCAGTGCTCAGGGCGTGGCATCCGGTAGCCCCGCTCCAGGGACCGGATCACCTCAGGGTTGGACATACCTGGAAAGGAGCCAAAGAATTAGAAGTGGGTGGGGAGAGTGCGGGGACCTGAGCCCAGGGGTGCAGGCACTACTGCTCCCCCCAGCCCCTTTTACAGCCCCCCACCCGCCCACTGAGGGAGAACGCCCTTCCCAAAAGGCTCCCCTTTTCCCACTACGTGAAAAGAGGTGAAGGAGGGCGACACCCTAGGACAACAGTGGAGGGAAGCAGGATCGGGTGGAAGGTGGGGTTTGAAGCATTGTGTGTTTGAACTCTTATCGGCAACAGTATTATAAATCACGGTGAAGCAAAAGGGAAAGGAAAGCGAGGGCCTGTGTTAGTACAGCAGGTAGGGTGCCGGCCTTGCTCGCAGCCAATCCGGACCAACCTGGTTCAATCCCCAGCACCCCATATGGTCCCTGGAACCTGCCAGGAGTGACCCCTGAGTGTCACCAGATGTGGCCCCCAAACTAAAAAACTAAATGAGGGAGAAGGAGGAGGAGGAGGCTGGGATTTTTGTCCCACTGGGTATGGGAGGCCATTAAGATGTTCTAGGAAGAGAAGGGGCAGGATCCAGCTCTGACTTTAGAAAACCTCTGACTCTTGTGGAGACTGGAAAGGGGAGAGGGGACAAGCTGGAGGACACTGGGAGGGCCACGGAGGGGAGACACTGTGGGCTGGACGGGGAGAATGAGGGGGGAACTGGGGGGTCAGGATGCACTGAGGCATCAAATGGACAGAACCACATTTGAACTTACGGGGTAAGAGGTGAGGGAAGAGGAAGGGTGAAGGGCAGCCCCCGTTTCGGATGGAAGGAACGGGGCGATGGTGGAGCCCTTCATGAGAAGGGGCAGGCAAGGGGCCCCTTGATCTGAGGGTCAAGAAATCAGTGCAGTATGTTCCCCACTCAGGAATGCACCGACAGCTCTCCCCACTTCCGGAATGAAAATATTCGACTTAAAAAAAAAAAACCTAGTTAGGGCCAGAGCGATAGTCCAGTGGGTAGGACATTTGCCTTGCATGCTGTTGACCCGGTTTGATCCCCGGCATCCCATATGGTTCCCCACGCGGTACCAGGAGTAGTTCCTGAGCACAGAGCCAGGAGCAACGCCTGAGCATCGCTGGGTGTGACCCGAAAAAAAAAAAAAAATTGACCTGAGTGGACGTGGAGATGCAGGAAGGACACCACGCCAGGCCAGCAGCACCCCCAGGAGCGCGGCCCACCCTCCCCTACCTGGGTACGGGATCCGGCCGTGAGGTCACGATCTCCATCAACAGGATGCCAAAGGACCAGACGTCGGACTTGATGGTGAAGGAGCCGAAGTTTATGGCTTCCGGAGCCGTCCACTTGATGGGGAACTTGGCTCCTACGGGATTAGACAGAACCAGTTCAGGGAGAGCAGGGAGGGAGCCTGCAGGGGTGAAGGGTGGCGTCCTGCAATGCTGGCTGAGGCGGGGAGGTCTGGCAGGTGCTTCCTCTCAGGGGGCCACTTCTTCAGGCCAACGGCTGCCCTACACAGGCCTGCAGCTCTGCAGGTTCAGGGTCCGAGCGGTCCATCGACCAGGGGACTTCAGGGGGCCGAGTCCAGGGCAGAGTCTTGGCGGCCTCTCTCCCAGCGAGGAGGGAGTATCTGGTCTCCTGCCTCCCCACCCCTGCCCCTGCCAGGTTTCCAGCACTCTGGGATCTTCCCACCTTCCACATGGTGGGGGCAGTAAGTCAAGTGTTGTTTGACGCTTTCTCCCTCTGACAGACGCTCTCTAGGAGGCGTGTTGGGAGTTTGCGGAGACCCGCCGAGGCCCCAGAACAAGGTCACCTTTCTCAACCCTCTCTGTGGTCCTCTCTGTGGTTTTTCTCCTCCCCTTCCTTCCCAGGGACTGAGAACTTTGCTTCTTCCTGCTTATCCTCTCCCGGGATAGGAATCTGGCCTCCTGCTGTTGCGCTGAGAGTTCTCACCACGGCACACACGAAGGGAGCGCACAGTCTTCCTGTGCAGTTGTGTGTTTCTCTAAGTTGCTGTGGGGGTGACGCTCAGTGGAGCTGGTGGGAGCAAGCAGGGCCCCTGGTGGTGATACTGGGGGTAGGGAGGGGGTCTACATGTACCAGGGATCAAACCCAGGGGCTGGCAGGGCCTAGGCATGTGGCTCTGAGAGGGCACAAGGCTTGAGCTCCACCCCACCCCCGCCTAAAGCCAGCGAATCCAGGGCTGTGGGCATGCCCGGCATGTGCTCTCCCAGGGCGCTGCACCCGGGCCTGTGGCATTCGGGCACCGGTATAGTCCCTGAAATTACCACTCAGAAGGGGAACCCTTCAGCCCCGCAGAAGGCACTTCTGCTGCCTTCTCATTCATTCCCCACACCCCCATTGCTAGAAACAAGTTTGCCTGGCTTTTCTTCAGCAGTTTTATGGGGGTAGATTTAGACGAAACAATTCGTCCTTGCAACCCAGTGAGGCTGAGTGCACTCACCACGCTGTGACTTTGCAATGTGCAACAACCTGTGTCCGCAATGCCCCTTCGCGGTCTCTCCCCAGGCCCCGCTTCATTCCTAGGCAACCGCTAATCTACTCTGTGCCCACAGGTACCCTTGCTCTAGACTGCGTCACTGTCTCACTGTCTTCCCGTTGTTCAGTGATTTGCTCGAGCGGGCACCAGTAACATCTCCATACGTCCTTTCGTGAGCAAGTGTAACCCAAGGGCATCTGCTTGCTCCAGGGACAGGAAGAGCCTCAAACCACTCTTCAGGTCATGGAATTGAGGTTCATAATTGTTACTAGATTTTGACATAATGAATAAAACACAGGTGGCTTGCCAGGCTCTGCCGTGTGACCCAAAAAAAAAAAAAAGATTTTCCCGCATCCCTTTCATCTATTAGCAGGATGTTGACACAACCAGCTCTTATCATTATCATGTTCTAACAGCAAACTCTAGAGATGTTAATATCTTTATAATTCACATGTCATTGAACCCAATCATGAATCCCCTGAGCAACTAGCTTCCTGGGAAATTGTCTCAATACAGAGGTGACAGTGTCTAAAACAGAAAATCATTATGACCTCCCCAACCCTCTTTCCTCTCAACGACGATAGAAAATAACGACAAAAGGCAGATGAACTAACATTACGCAGTCCCAAGGATATCAGAATCCACGTTCTAATTTCCCGGAGGGTACACAGAGTGCCCACAGAGGACAGTGTTGCCCTTGATTTTTCCCCTAGCACCTTCACGGGCTTCCCAGGATAAGAGACTGGGTATTATATCTCTAGACATTTTAGATAAATGCAGTTTTTGCAAAATGTGTGATTTATGACCGGCTCCCTTCACTTCACATGTTTCCCACTCTCCATATTTAGCAGGGATCAGCCCGGCTTTTCTCGTTGGCTGCATGGCTTCACGTGGTACAGCCATACCGGATTTTATTAACCTGTCAGTTGATGGACATTTTGGCTGTTCTGAATAATGCTGCTCTGAACATTCCTATATGAGCTGGCCTGTTTCTGAATGTTATGTAAATGAAACCATCCATCATGTCATTACGTTTCTGATCTCTTTCACTTGGATATCAAGCCTAGGAGAGTCATCATTTGACTGCATAGTGCCTTGGTTTGCAATTCCTCACTGCTGTATTGAATTCCATGAATAGACCACAACGCAAAAGGGCTACTTAAACTATATTTATGGATATTTGGACTGCTCAGTTTTGATCTATTATGCCTACAGCTCTTACACTTAACTTCAAGAAGGATTTGTCAGTACTATACAATTGAGGGTTGGGAAAGATAACACAGCAGGGAAGGCTTTTTTTTTTTTTTTTTGCTTTTTTTGGGTCACACCCGGCAATGCTCAGGGGTTACTCCTGGCTCTTTGCTCAGGAATTACTCCTGGCGGTGCTCGGGGACCATATGGGATGCTGGGGATTGAACCTGGGTCGGCCGCCCGCGTGCAAGGCAAACGCCCTACCCTCTGGGTTATTGCTCCAGCCCCAGTAGGGAAGGCATTTTGCCTTGTGTGCGACTAATCTGGGTTTGATTCTCCCTGGCACTAAATACAGTCCTGCCAGGAGTGACACCTAAGCACAGAGCCAGGAGTAAGTCCTGAGCACCATGGGGTGTGGCCCCAAACAAAATAAAGAAAGATTTGAGGGCTGGAGGATAGCACAGCAGGTAAGGTGTTTGCCTTGCACCAGGCTGACCCCAGCATCCCATATGGTCCCTCGAGGCACCAGCAGGAGTAATTCCTAAGTGCAGAGCCTTGAGCATCGCCAGGTGTGACCAAAAAAGCAAAAACAAACAAACAAACAAACAAACCCAAAGATTTGATCAGAGTTACCCAGTGCTACTGTGCTGACCAGGCTTTGTATTTTTTTTATATCCAGGCTTTATATAACCTAGATGAGACACTGCATACTGGGACAGAGCTTTTGCTTTTTTTTTTTTTTTAATTCTTTTTGGGTCACACCCAGCGACGCTCAGAGGTTACTCCTGGCTCTGCACTCAGGAATTACTCCTGACGGGGCTCAGGGGACCATATGGGATGCCGGGGATCGAACCTGGGTTGGCCATGTGCAAGATAAATACGCTACCTATTGTGCTATTGCTCTGGTCCCAGAGCTTTGTATTTTTAAAAAATCTTGTTTTATTATTATGTTTGGGTTAGGAGCCACATCTGGTGGTGCTCAGGGGTGTGCTTTGGGGGTTGCTCCTCCTGGCGCTGGGGAACTGTGTGGTACCAGGGCAGGAACTGTGGAACCATCGGCTCCTGCATGTGAAGCTGGTGCTCCAGTCCTTTAAGCCATATCCCCGGGGGGCCTGAGCGATAGCACAGCGGGGGAGGGCGTTTGCCTTGCACGCGTGCAGACCTAGGTTCGATCCCGGCATCCCATATGGTTCCCGGGACCGTTACGAGTAATTCCTGAGTGCAGAGCCAGGAGTAAGCCCTGAGTATCGCCGGGTGTGATCCAGAAAGCCAAAGAAAAAGAATGATATCCCTGGTCCCAGATGTTGGCGGGTATCGACTCTCAAACACAGAGAGACCATGGGGTGCGCGGCGGCTTCCTTACCTTCCCGAGCCGTGTACTCGTTGTCCTCGATGATCCGCGCCAGGCCGAAGTCGGCGATCTTGCACACCAGAGCCGCAGAGACCAAGATGTTCGCAGCGCGGAGGTCTCGGTGAATGTAGTTCCTCCCGCTCGATGAAGGCCATGCCCTCTGCAATCTCCACCCAAACGGACACCCTTAGCCTCTGAGCAGCCCCCAGACTTGCGAGGGGACGGGAGGATGGTGACAGCGCCCTCTTTCGGCCAGCAGGCCCCAGCATCCCTGGCGTTTCTATTCTTTATTTTCTTTTTTTGGTCTCGTGGTCACAACCAGCGATGCTCAGGGGTTACTCCTGGCTCTACACTCAGGAATTACTCCTGGCGGTGCTTGGGGGACCATATGGGAGTGTTGGGGATCAAACCTGGATTGGCCTTGTGCAAGGCAAACGCCCCTACCCGCTGTGCTATCACTCTGGGCCTCTCCTGGAATTTATTATTCAGACAGGGCCCAAGTCAGCTAGAGTTCTTAAGTTTTCAGAAAATTCTTCAGGAAAAAGCAATAGTTGGGGACAGAGAGACAGAACACGGCTGACCTGGGTTCAATCCCATATGGGTCCCCCAAGCCCCGCCAGGAGTGATGCCTGAGCACAGAGCCAAAGTAACTTCTGAACAGAGCCAAGTTGGCCCCAAAACCAAACAAAAAGTAAAAAAGAAGAAAAAGAAGTGGTGTGATTTATAATTTCTCCAGGAACCCTCCTCCCCTAACTTATCCCCCTGCCCCCAGGATGCCGTGAGCTTCCATTCCGAATCTTTCTGGGTGCAGAGCTAGACTCCCCTGATAAAGCTCTCATGTCATCTTCTTTCCAAAGCCTGGAGAACGAATTTATTTATTTATTCATCCAACAATTATCTACTGTGTCCCACGAGTGCCAGACATGGTTCGTGGACAGGTAGTGAGCCAAGCAAAGCCCTTTAATAAAAAATACTAGAAATAAGTACTAAAGCAGCTAAGAAAGCAATCTGGTGTGTGTGTGTGTGTGTGTGTGTGTGTGTGCGTGTGCATGTGTGTGTTAGATCCTCAGGGACAACTGTTCAAAGGAAGTGACCTTTTAGCAAAGATCTCAGGAATGATGAAAAATAAGGGTGTCAGAGAAAACCATTCCCATGGAGAGAACCCCCAGGTGAAGGCCTGCGGGCAGTAATGAATGTGGACGTTTCTGGGAGTGAGCAGAAGGGACCAGGATGAGGGCTGGGAGATGAGCCTGGAGGGAGGTGGTGAGTGAGGCTGGACTGTTGTGTGAGTGCAGACGGGCTGCACAGGGGTGTGGCGTGTCTGATGTCTCCCTTGCTTTCAGGTGGCTGCTGGGTGGAGGGCTCTTGTCACAGCGGGTAGCGGCCGGGAAGAAGGGGGCCTCCTCATAGCTATGGTCTCTCGCTTCAAAGGTGGTGTAAAAGCCTCTTCTGGGGCCAGAGAGTACAGTGGGTAGGGCACTTGCCTTGCATGTGGCCAACTCAGGTTCGATCCCTGGCACCCTGTATGGTCCCTGAGCACTGCCAGGATTGATCCCTGAGTGCAGAGTCAAGAGTAAGGCCTGAGAAAGGCCAGGCATGGTAAAAAAAAAATCCTCCCAAAATTAAAAAAAAATCCTCTTAGGATGACACTCAGACATCCCCAAACAGCACTTTGGTTTTCAAACCAGCCTTGATGCCTCCTGAAGCAGCGTCTCCATGATCTCTGCCCCCAGAGGACCAATACTCGTTCTCGGTCACACTGGGAAATTATCATTATTGCTAATATTATTAGGCTTCCAGGTCACACCTGGCAGAGATCTGACTTACTCCTCACTCTGTGCTCAGGGATCACCCCTGGCGGTGGGACCCGCTACATACACAGATAGCCCAACAGTGGAACATTCTTTTGTTTTTGTCTTGGGGTCACCCCTGGGGTGATGCTCATGGGCCACTCCTGGCTGTGCAGTCAGGAATTACTCCTGGTGGTGCTTGGGGGACCCTATGGGATGCCGGGGATCGAACCCGTGTTGGTAGCGTGCAAGGCAACGCCGCCCCGCTACGGCTCTGGCCTGGCAATACTAAAGATTCTAATGTTGGTTTCAGCAGGTGGATTTCTAATATCAGTAACCCCGCCCCCGCTGATTCTCATTATTCAGAACCCAGTACCGTGGAGGACAGAAGCTGGGGGCAGTCTGGGGAGATTAGTAGGGAAATGGGGCAGCGGGTGGGGGGGCGGGGGGTTGTTCTCACTATAGAGTAGAAGGCTAAGGCAAGTAGGTGCTGCACTTTCAGAAAGTAGCCAGCAGGGGGCACCCCATAGCTGCTGGAAATGAGATCCAAGCAACAGCCATCCTAGAAAGCTTTACAACAGATTTTCCTTGGGGGTCGCTGTGGAGTGAGACGCTGGGTGTGGCCAGGTAAGACATCCTTACACAGTTAACAATGGCTCTTAACCTGCAGACGCTATAAATCTTATAATTTATTATAAATTTATTATAAAATTATACTTAACACAGCTCAAATGTGTTTGCTTTGTGCTGGGGAGGGAGAGGGGAAGGATTATTGGGATCAGCCCGGCTTCACAGTTGTGAAACCCAGTCTTAGGATAAGTAGCTGGCCCAGGTGGAATCCTGGGTCGGAACTCGGCTAGTCCTGTGCATTTCACTACCTGAACTTTGTTTTGTTTTTTTGTTTGGGGGTCATACAAATTGTGCTCAGGGCTTACTCCTGGCACTGCACTTGGGATCACTCCTGGCAGGCTCAGGGGACCGTATGGGATTCTGGGGATCGAACCCAGGTTTGGCACATCCATACTTGGAAATGGTCAACGTAGTAGTGCTCAGGGGACTTTGTGGTGCCAGGATGGAACGTGGGTGAGGCACATGGCAGGCAGGCACCCTCACACTGTATTACCTCCCCAGTCCCCACAAATACAACCTTTATTGATAATAAACCATTAACAAATGTGTTTTAGTGGCTTCTCCACATTCAGCGGGATTAGGTCCCACAGTTCAAGAGGCCTGGTCTAAAACACCCTTCTCTCTTCTCTTCATTAGCCTAACAAATTTTTCTTTTCTTTTTTTGCTTTGTTTTGTGGACCATACCTGGCAGTGCTCAGAGTTTACTTTTGGCTCTGTCTATGCTCAGGGATCGCTCTCGGCTGGGCTGGGGGACCATATGCTGGGGATGGAAGCTGGGCTTGGCCTTTGCGCACGAAGTGTCTTACGTGCTACCACGTCTCTTCAGCCCCATCTACTCATCCTTCAGAGCACAGACCAGAGGCACTTCCTTTGAGAAGCCCCCTGTGATTAGCCTACACCCCCCAAAAAACCCAGGCTAAGTGCTCCAGCCATGTGCTCCCCAACACCCCTTTCCTCCCATTTTACCAATAGGGAAGAGTCTGAGAGGGCAGAGAAGTGTGGGGGGGACCATCAAGTTGGGGGGTCAAAGAGGGTGGGTAAGGTGAGAAAGAATGGGGGGAGCTTGGAGAGGGCTACTGTGATGCGGGCACAGTACTGGGGGTGTTCTCTTACCCTGAGCCAAGAGGGTTGGGGGTGTCTGAGCTCCCTAGAGACTTGGGGTTTCCCACACTTAGGCCCATCTGCATTAACCTCACAAAGGACTTGAATAGTCTCCCGTTTGGCTCCTCCAAAACGAGCACAGTCACCCCAGCAGCTGCTAGCTGCAGCTGGCCTCGGTTTCCTCCCTGTCCTTAATTTCTCTATGGCTCCTGGGATGCATGTCCAGGGCGTCCCTCCCACACTGGGCCGGGCCAGGGCACTTCCTTTGGCCGGCGGAATGGGAGCCAGCAGCTTTGTAAGTGCACAGACAGGAGGGCTTGCTCGGCTCTCTGGGACTCTATCTCTGTCTCTCTCTGACTTGACCCATATGCGGGTGCTTGGCTCCAGCTGGCTCCTGAAGACAGAGCCGCACGTGGAGAGAGAGGAGGAGCCGCTATCTCAGACACTCCAGCCCCGGTGTGTGCTCAGCACCACACACGTGGCCTCGGTTTCAACAGGTGGAACAGAAAAAAAAACTCCCAGTCAAGCCCAGCAACCAGGAGACAGAGCCCAGTTCCCGCTATGAGGTTTAGGATATGACCCCCGGCCACCCCTAGAACCAGGAGAAATAGATTCTGCTATGAGGCTTGGGAACGCAAGACATTACGCAGAGAGACAAAGGCCCCAGCCAAGCAGGCCGGAGACGCTTCAGAAGGCAAACACAGAGTCTGGCCTTGGCTGTGGCCATTGGCACAGTATGTGACCAAGAAACATGGGTTGACTAAATAATGGGATTCTGGCTCCCCAGTCCCCCATCGCACTCCCCCACCCCGACCAAATCCCCGTAAGACTCTCACCTGGGCCGAGAAGTCAATGAGTTTGGGCAGGGGCTGCCTGCTGCCTTCATCGCTCTTCAGGAAATCCAGCAGGCTTCCTGGAGGAGAGGGGCGGAGACGAAGGAGCAAACCGCATTAGCCTCTCTGCAGAAGAGCAGGGTGAAGGCTCTTCAGAGAAAGAGTGCAAGTCTAAACCTCTAACCTCTACTCAGAGAGGATAAAATTTCTCTGTTTTGGGGGCCACATCCATATCCCGTAGTGCTCAGGGCTTACTCCCAGCTTTGCACTCAGGGGTCATCAGCAGGGCTCAGCAGAATTGGAGTTGTTTTTTTTGTTTGTTTGTTTGTTTTGTGTTTAGATGAACATGCTGCAATGCTCAGTGGCTACTCTGCACCATGCCTGGGCAACCATGGAGGGCTGGGGATTGAACCCTGGGCTCCTGTAGCTCACGCTCAGCCCTTGGAGCCTTGTGCACCCCAGAATTTGAGGTGCTTTTTTTTTAAATGAACTTAGGATTGCCCAACTAGTTCTTCCAGACTGAGTCTGCCCATGGAGGGGCCTGACCGTCTCCCAAGCCAGCTCAATGGTGTCTTCAGAAAACGCAAAGAGCACATTGGTGTGGGGAAATGTGCACTGGTGGAGGGATGGGTGTTGGAACACCATAAGAGGGAAACCCAACCATGAAGAGCTTTGTGATGGTCTATTACATGGCGATTCAATTTAAAAATTAAAAAGAGGGGCTGGAGCGATAGCCCAGCGGGTAGGGCGTTTGCCTTGCACGTGGCTGGCCTGTGCCGGCCTGGGTTCAATCCCGGCACCCCATATGGCCCCCCAAGCACCGCCAGGAGTAATTCCTGAGTGCAGAGCCAGGAGTAGCCCCTGAGCATCGCTGGGTGTGACCCAAAAAGGCAAAAAAAAAAAAAAAAAAAAAAAAAAAAGAAAGAAAAACAAAAGCGTTGGGCTCAGGTCACACTCAGTGAAACGGCAGGAAACGTTTCTGTCTACGGAAATGGGTGGGAATGTACGTGACTGTGGGCTGACAACCCCAAAGAACCCTGGGTCATGGCCAGGCAGGGCGGGGGGGCCTGGCCTGAGCAGATGCTTAGCTGACCCTGCAGAGACGGAGGCAGTGAGGGCGAGGGTCAGCCGCGCTCGGGGCTCAGAGCAGCCCCTTCCCGCTCACCCACTGGAGTTCTGGCCCCACTTCTCCTCCCAGCAGCCCCGGTGCTCTTCTCATTGGTCTCCCCTTAAATCCTTCACCCACTGGCCAGAAGGGCTGGGAGCAGGAAGAGCCGGGTGAGCTCTTCAGCAGTGCTCCTGGCCAGCCTGGGGACAAGAACCACGAGCCTGGCAGGAGGCGAGGGCGCTTGTGCTTTGCAGAGTCTGGCTGTAGCCCGCCCGGCCGGACCTTTGGCCATGAACTCGGTGATGATGTAAATGGGCTCCTCCGTGACCACCGCGTGCAGCTTCACCAGCTTGTCGTGCTGCAGCGTCTTCATCAGGTTGGCCTCTGCCAGGAAGGCCTCCACCGACATGCTGCCCGGCTTCATCGCCTTCACGGCCACCTTGGTGTGCTTGTTGTAGGTGGCTGCAGGGAGACAGGGAGCAGGAAAGGGGGTCAGCTGCCTCGCCACTGCCCTGCAGCCCGGCGGGTACAGTAGAGACCGGCCTCCCCAGAAAGGTCTGTCTCCACCCTGAGTCAGGGAAGGGGAGAGGCGGGTGGAGACATCACTTCTAGCTGTGTGTCCCTGGGCAAGTCACTTAACCTCTCTGAACTGTGGCTTCCACATTCAAGGAGAAATGATCAGTATTTCTGTGTTTTTGGTTTTGTTTTTTGATCTATATCCAGTTCAGTGATTGAAGTTTACGCCTGGAGATGCTTGGGGACCAAGAGGTGCTGGGGAACAAGCCTGGGCCTCTCATCTCTGTCCCCCAAACCAGCACTGCTTTAAAATGTCTCTTGTGGGATTAGAGCGATAGTACAGTGGGTAGGGCACTTGCCTTGCACACTGCCAAACCAGGTTTGATCCCCGGCATCGCGTATGGTCCCCCAAGCACCACCAGGAGTGATTCCTGAGTGCAGAGGCAGGAGTAACCCCTAAGCATAGCTGGGTGTGATTCCCACCCCACCCCCCCCAATAAAAGCAAATTACCCCCAAAATGGCTCTTGTAGGGATCGAAGCAAAGGAGACAGAGCCCGTGCTTTGCTGCAGAGCTGGTCTGACTCCCAGAACGCTGTGGCCCCTAAGCACTCTGAGGATGCCCTGAACACAGAGGAGGAGGAGGAGTCCCAGAGCACCGCAGGATGTGGCCCAACAACAACAAAACAACCCTGGCTCTGCACTCAGGAGTTACTCTTGGAGGTGTTCTTCAAAGCATTATTCACTCACACACTCACACACACACACACAAACCTTTGCTTGAATGCTATCATCTTAATCTTTTGGGGTTTTATTTGTTTGGTTTTGGTCATACCCAGCAGTGCTGGGGTCAGAGCAATAGTCCAGCAGGTAGGGTGTTTGCCTTGCATTCAGCTGGCCTGAGTTTGATCCCTAGCACCCGCATGTTCCCCCAACACTGCCAGGAGTGCAGAGTCAGGAGTTAGCCCTGAGCATCGCCAGGTGCAAAAACAAATAAACAAAAAAAGAATGATGGGTGACCTAATTATCTATGACTAGGAAAGGACATGAAATCTTCTCGTGGGCCTGGAGGTAGGAGAAAGGTCGTTTTTGGAGCTATGTAGCTAATCCTGCTACCTTCCTCTTCTTTTTGTGTGTGTCAATTGTGATTTTTTTAAATAGGGGCCACGCCTGGCAGTGTCAGTGTGGGCCTGACTTTTTGAGTCTTGAGTCCAGGGTTGTGTCTGGTGGTCAGTGCCGAAGGATCATTTGGGATTAGAAACTGTACCCTGGGTCTCAAACATACCAAGCACATGTTTAGAAACTGTACCCTGGGTCTCAAACATACCAAGCACATGCTTGGCTATCTCCCAGCACCCCGTCCCGTTCCTCCTTTTAATTTCAAATCTCTTTGCTGGTTTTTGCCTCCCCAAAGTATCACTTCTCCTCCCCCTTGCCAATTTTTTTTGGGGATCACACCCAGCAATGCTCAGGGGTTACTGCTGGTGGTGCTCAGGGAACTATATGGGATGCCAGGGATCGAACCCGGTCTGCCGCATGCAAGGCAAACGCCCTATTAAAAACTCTTATCACCTCACCAGAGCAAGAAGATCAAAAGTCTCATTACTCCATGTCATTAAAGTTTCCTTTCTTCTTATTGATTTGTCCTGTACCTGTTGACTTGTTTTCCAGCCACATGGAGGAGCAGAGTGGGCAGGGGAGAGGGAGGCTCCCGCCTGCCAAGAGTTTTGCGATTTTGCCTCTTCTCTTTTCCCTGAACACTTAAAAGGGGCCAGTGAGACAGCATAGAGGTCAGGGCACTTGCCTTGCACAGGGTTGATCCTGGCACTGCATATGCCCCCAAGCAGGACTGAGCCTTGAGTACAGCCAGGAGTAAGCCCTAAGTACTGCACTACCAGACGTGAGCCCTGAGAACAGGCAGGAGTAAGCCCTAAGTACTGCACTACCAGAAGTGAGCCCTGAGAACAGGCAGGAGTAAGCCCTAAGTACTGCACTACTCTGAGTACAGGCAGGAGTGATCCCTGAGTATAGTACCACATGGAGTGAGCCCTGAGTACTGCACCACCAGGAGCAAATCCTGAGTACTGCACCAGGAGTGATCCTGAGTACAGCCAGGAGTAAGCCCTAAGTACTGCACTACCAGACGTGAGCCCTGAGAACAGGCAGGAGTAAGCCCTGAGTATATACCACACGGAGTGAGCCCTGAGTACTGCACCACCAGGAGCAAATCCTGAGTACTGCACCACTAGGAGTGAGCCCTGAGTACAGCCAGGAGTATCCTGAGTACTGCACCACCAGGGTGAGCCCTGAGTACTGCTGGGTGTGGCTCAAAGCCCCCAAAATAAACCGAGTATAGGAAAAATGAAAACAGAAAACCTGAAGCTTGTCCCTTGAAGGATGTAACAAACTCAGTTTCTCGTTACATTCTTCTGGCTCTTCTAATTGGGCCCAAACCCCAGAAATCTAAGAATACTACCACTTCTCCCTGTAGGATTTTCAAGTCAAGGCTGCTCTTTGAGACAGGTATTGATATTATCTACTTTAAAAAATAAACAAACAAAAAACACCCTTAATACCTTGAAAAAAAAAAAAATATTTCTGTCCTGATAAGAACTTCAGCAGTTCCTGCAGTAGAGACCCCTGGAGCCCTCCCTGACCTCCCATCACCTTCCTCCTCATCACCGTAGAAACACACCAGGGACGACATCTCTGCCATTTCCTGTACATTGGCTGAGGCCTGGGTTTGCTCCCTGATCGCGCATGCTCAGTCTCCCTCATGAATACGCACGAATCCTTCATAAATATGCATGACCTCTGGAAAACCTACTAGAATATGAATAAGCAGCAACATTCCTTCTCTTTGTGGGGCATAAAAACCAGACCTCTCTGCCCAATTCTCTGAAGCCTGTTTATCCAGCCGTGCTGGGGAACACCCTCTCAGACTTGTTTCCTGTAGTAATGCCCCCTTAATGAGATGGGTTGGGGGGTCGGGAGTACCTGCCATAGAGGCAGGTTGGGGGGAGATTGGGAGGGAAACAGGACACATTGGTGGTGGGAAATGTGCACAGTGGAGCAATGGGTGTTGGAACACCGTACGACTGAAACCCAATCATGAACATAATGAGTAATGGGTCGTAATGAGTCTATCGCACAGTGATTCAATTAAAAATTGCCCCTCTTTCTACTCAATTGTGCCTTTTTGTTTGTTTCTGGGCCACACCTGGTGATGCTCGGAGTTACTCCTGGCTCTGCTGCACTCAAGAATCACTCCTGGCAGTGTTTGAGGGACCATATGGGATGCTGGGGTTCGAACCCATGTGGGCTGTGTGCAAGGCAAATGCCCCACCTGCTGTACCATCGCTCCGGCCCAGACAATTGTTCATTTTGGTGCTTTTCTCAACAGAGTTCCCACACTGGCGTCAGGCTAGCAGGGCATAGCAGCAAGGAAGCATGTGACTCTTTGGCTGAATGGCTGGTTCAGGAGATGTCCAGGCTGAGCACCCCTGGGACTTCCTCTTCACAATTTCATCCTCCAGTGAAGCCTCTAGCTCTCAGCCCCAGGCTGTGGCAGCTCCCCTCCTCACTCCTGCTTCCTTGAAGAAAGTTCTGGAAGCCAGCTGGCTTGGCCCTGAAGGCAAATCAGGCTTTGCATGGCAGTATGATTTGGTTTGCTATCAGAGGGATGTCCCCTCTCTTATTCAAATGTCCTTCTGCCCTGCTGGTATTCCCCTGGTGCCTGAGCTCTTCCTGGAAGCACTGGGCACTGGGCCACCCCGTCCTCGGGCCTCTTACCCATCCAGACTTCCCGAACTGCCCAGCTCCGAGTTTCTTCTCCATCTTGAGGGATTCCCGGGATCTCCCAGGCGTCTTTCTCCCATGGCTTCTGGGGCTTCAAGACACGCAGGGCACTGTCAGCTTTTGGCACAGCCCATCGCTCCCCTCTGCAATAGAGGCCCTGGTCAGTGGGGTGGAGGGGGCAGGCTGGCCCCTCTAGGGTCCTGCTCCATAGGCCAAAGGCCTCAGGAGAATCCCAAAGCCCTAGGGGCCGGGTGGGTCAGGACGAGGCCGCAGTGCATGCTGGTCTAGGATCTGGCCAGTCAACACTCCCCTCCCCCGCTCCTCCCGGTGAGCCCCGCAACCACGACTCACTCTTGTAGTAAGCCACCATCTCCTGCAGGGTGCTGAAGGTGCTCCGTGGGGAGATGTAAAAGCCCCGTTGTCCAGGGTCCGATCTTGTAATGCTTCACTGTGTCCCTGTGCTGGGAGTCATAGTCTCGGACGGACAAAGAGTAGCTCCCTGATGGACCAGAGATAGACCCGGCATTTAGGAGTGTGACCTTAGACGCCTGTCACCCCTGTGGTCACCCTGAGGTCCCAGAAGGTCCCCAGAGGCCCCCTCTGGACGGCAGGGCAGCGGGAAGCAGGCGGCCCAGACTCCTGCCCAGGCCTCCCCAAGGGGCAGCTCTGAGTCCAGTGAGGGGTGCCCTGGCTGCTCTATGCGACTTTTCCGAAAAAGGGCATCCGGTCAAAGCAGATGGTGGGATGCTGGGGTGGGAGTAGCTGGTAAAGGGAGCCCCAGCCACGCAAATGCTCCTATGCCCAGAGAGCAGGACAGCAGGGACCTCATCCACATGTATGTGGCCGCACAGAGACTAAGCAAAGCTGAGATGTCAAGGGACCACTGGGCTACAGACCTAAATAGGCCCAAGTGACAAGAATTCAGACTAATAAAGTGTACAAGGGACAGAGAATGGCGTAGGAACAAGAGCAGGCCATGTACACTGGACATGAGCAGACAGAGAGGGACAGGGCTTAGGGCTTCTTACACTGGACACTGGTCACTTAAAGTATACAATGAATGTCTTTTCTTTTTGCAGGGGTGGGGGTTCACACCTGGCAATGCTCAGGGGTTACCCTGTCTATGCATTAAGGAATTACTCCTGGCAGTGTGTGGGGATCATATGGGATTCCATGGACTGAACCCGATTGGCCACATGCAAGGCATGTGCCCTAACCACTGTACTATCTCTCCAGTCCTAAACTTAACTTCTTAAACTTCTGAGGGTTTTTTTTTGGGGGCACACCCAGTGGTGTGGCTTACTCCTGTGCTTAATGGGCTCAGGGGACTACGTTTGGTACCGGGGGATAGAACCTAGGATAGTGGGGCGGGATGATGGTCCAGCAGGTAGGGTGTTTGCCTTGCGGCCGGCCCATGCCGGTCCGGTTTGATCCCCCGGCATCCCATATGGTCCCCCAAGCACTGCCAGGAGTGATTCCTGAGTGTAGAGCCAGGGAGTAACCCCTGAGCATTGCCAGGTGTGACCCAAAAAAAAGAAAAAAGAACCTAGGACAGCTGTATGCAACAGAAGGTCCTAACCCATATGTAAAACAATGCTCTCATCAGGGAGATGCAAGTCAAGAACAATGAAATATCCCACACCACAGGGACTGGCACATAGTAAAAAGAAAAAGAACAACCAGTGTTGGCGCAGATACAGGGAGAAAGGGACTCTCATGCGCTGTCGCTAGGAATGCCAAATGGTCCAGCCTTTTTGGAAAACAATATGGTCATCCTCAAAAAACTAGAAATTGAGCTTCCATTGACTCCAGCAACACCACTCCAGAAGTGGAATATACCCTGCGGACCTCAAAACACACAACACAAATCAAACACAAATGCCATCTGCATTTCTATGTTCATAGCAGCACAATTCACAATAGCCAGAATCTGGAAACAACCCGAGTCCAAGACCAGAAGCACTGATTAAAGAAACTATGGTACAGCTACACAATAGATATACTACGCAGCCACCAGGAGAAATGAAGCCAGGAACATTTGCTTATAAATGGAAATGGAGAGTATTATGCTCAGTGAAATGAGTCAAAAGGAGAAAGACAGACAATAGAATGATTGCACTCAGCTGGGGGATATTAAAAAAATGTAGTATTGGGGACCAGAGCGATAGCACAGTGGGTAGGGCATTTGCCTTGCATGCGGCCAACGCAGGTTCGATCCCTGGCATCTCATATGGTTCCTTGAGCACCGCCAGGAGTAATTCCTGAGCAAAAGAGCCAGGAGTAACCCCTAAGCATTGCTGGGTGTGACCCAAAAAGCAAAAAAAAAAAAAAGTAGTATGAAACTAATATAATAGAAAGTGTACCCACGACAGTAAAAACAAAGGCCAGGACGACTGGTCACAGTTGTAAGCTTTGCCACAGTTGGAGAAGCAGGGAAAGGCAGTAAGGTTCAAGAAGGGACCACTCCCTTCCGGAGGGAGCCTTCCAGAACTTTCAGGAGCAAAGCCACCCTCACAGCAGGGACATGGCAACGCAAGTTCTGGGTCAAATCCCCAGGCAGCACCAAGGAGCACTGTGCCTCAGAGCCCCGGCTGGGCTGGCACCACCGAGCGGTGTTTTAAACAGTACTGCTGGAGAGGCAAAGCTGTGGAAGGATGTTGTTCAGGGGGCCAGAAGCACCCAGACGGAGGGCCGGAGGGACGCCTGGAGCCCAGGTGAGCTGGGTGAGCGGTTGGCGAGGAGGGGCAGTGTGCGGGGCGCTGGCACCTTTGGTGGTTTCACTGTCCCGGATCATGAAGGAGCCCAGCACGTTGCCAGGGGCCAGGAGGCGGCGCTCTGCATCCTTCCGCTGATGCCCTTGAAGAACCACCTGTGGAAAGGGGAGGGGACGCACATGAACCCAGAGTGGACAGTACACCCTCCACCTCCCTAACCCACGTGGGACATCGTCATCCGAGGGCCAGTATTTCCACGACATCAAAGGTCCTTAAAGAGAGGCTGGAGCGATAGTACAGCAGTGAAGGTGTTTGCCTTGCACACGGCCAACTTGGGTTCCATCCCTGGCATCCTGTATGGTCCACAGAGCCTACCAGGAGAAGTAATTCCTGAGTGCAGAGCCAGGAGAATCCCCTGAGCATCACCGAGTGTGACCAAAATACTCAAAGATTTTTCTGTGAAATAAATGACATTTGCTTGATATAGTTTCCTTTCTTTTGTACTTTCTTTTTTTGGGGGAGCAGTTACTCCTGGCTGGAGAGAGAGAGAGAGAGAGAGAGAGAGAGAGAGAGAGAGAGAGAGAGAGAGAGAGAAGAAAGCAAGACTATTGTTTTGAATATAAAATGTTCTCAGGTCATTCCAACATCAGCCAATAAGAGGAACAAGAAGATAGAAGGCCAATTGGAAACACCCCCTGTTCCAACAGACCGCAGACTCTGACTGTATGGCTAGAGTAGCTCAGTGGGCTGGATCAAATACTTTGCATGCAGGGGTTCAATTCTTGGCAATGCACTGCCTGCTCCCTGGGCACTGGCAGGAGTGACTCTTGAGCATCACAGGGTGTGGCCCAAACACAGCAACCATAAAAGGAAACAAGACTCTCCCTGCTGCAGAATTTACAAGAACACATGACTGTTCTCACCGATTTGTGTGTGTATGTGGGTGTTTGGGGGCTATATTCAGCAGTGCTCAGGGCTTACTTCTGGCTCTGAGCTTAGGGATCACTCCTGATGGGCTCAGGGGGTCATATGGGGTCTGGGCATCGCACATGGATGGGTTAGCCATGTGCAAGACCTTAACCATTGTACTATCTCTCCAGCCCCAATTGTCCTCTTTGTGAGTTAGGACCCAAACTTTCCTGACTTCACAGTTTAACCTCTGCTGCGTATAAAGTTAGCTTGAATTTCTAAGCCACGAGATTCTCACACATCTGGGATATTAGCCCTTTGTTTGATGTGTGCATATACCGCTCCTTCCATTCAGTCAGGTCCTTTTGTTGTAATAGCAGTTTTTGCACCGTGCAAAGTGTTTTTTTTAAAAATTCTGTCTGACTGTCTGTCTTACTTTTTTGGGTCACACCTGGCAATGTTCAGGGGTTACTCCTGGCCCTGCACTCAGGAAATTACTCCTAGTGGTACTCAGGGGCCCATATGAGATGCTGGGTATTGAACTTGGGTCAGCTGCATGGAAGGCGAATGCCCTACCCGCTGTGCTATTGCTCAGGCCCCAAGATCCTGTCTTTATTTTTATTTTTTATTTATTTATTTTTGCTTTTTTGGGTTACTCCTGGCTCTGCACTCAGGGAATTACTCCTGGCGGTGCTCAGGGGACCATATGGGATGCCGGGGATCGAACCCGGGCGGCAC
This sequence comes from Cryptotis parvus, assembly GCA_021461705.1. Lineage (NCBI taxonomy): Eukaryota > Metazoa > Chordata > Mammalia > Eulipotyphla > Soricidae > Cryptotis > Cryptotis parvus. Next base: position 25,200 of record JAJIBD010006909.1, on the reverse strand, counting down.
AGGCCGGCCGTGCAAGGCAAACGCCCTACCCGCTGGGCTATTGCTCTGGCCCAAGATCCTGTCTTTAATAGTTAACTTTGTTCATGGTGTGAGAGAGTGGTCCAGTTTCACTCCCTTTGCATGGCTTTCCAGTTTCCCCAGCATCATTCATTTGTTTTATGTTTCCTTTCATTTTGATGGAGCACCCCTGGCATTGCTCAGGGCTTACTTTTGGCTCTGTGCTGAGATTACTCCTGGTGGTATTTGGACCATATACAGTGCCAGGGATTGTGGGGATCAAACCAGGGTGGGCCACATGTGAGATAAGCACCTTAAGCTTGGATACACACACACTCTCTCCCTCTCTCTGCCCCTCTTTTCATGTTTCTTTCCTTGCCTAATTGCTCTAAGTCAGCATTTTAACCTGCTCCCTGAGTGATGCTGAGATGCTCGAATTTGTGAACCAGCTCATTAGGGTGTTTGTTTCTGATGGTAACACACTGTACTCGCCACAGCCTCTCTCTCTCTCTCTTCTGCATTTAGCACTTCTGTTTCCCTAGAGGAATAATTTCGGCTCACGGCTGCTATGAGGTGCTATGCAGTGAAGGGATGGTCTAAGTGAGTGTCTCGAACCTGGAAGCAGAACTCCAGATGCAGAAGGGGAAAATATAGGAGAAAGTAGCAGCCAAGACACCCCCCACCCCACCCCACAGCTCTGCATAACGGAGGGAGTGCTGGGGAGAAGCCCAAGGCAGAGGGTCGGCAAAAGAGAGGAATTTTTCCTACTACAGTTGGGGAGTGCTCGTAGGTCAAAGAGGCTTCCGGGTACTGGAAGGAGAGTGACTCTGAGATGCAGAAAGCCCAGACATCTCACTGTAAACAGATAAACACCTTAGAATCGCATCTAGCCAGAGGAGGAGGTGGAGTAGAGAAAAACCTAGAGACCGTCATTGTTTCCCTCCTCTCAACCGCCTTTATCGCCTATAAATGGGTTTATTTGATTAATTAATTAATTAATTTTTTCTTTGGGGTCACACCCGGTGATGCTCAGGGATTACTCCTGGCTCTGCACTCAGGGGTTACTCCTGGCTCTGCACTCAGGAATTACTCCTGGTGGTGCTCAGGGGACCATATGGGATGCCGGGGATCAAACCTGGGCCAGCACAGGCCAGCCCATGTGCAAGGCAAATGCCCTACCCACTGGGCTATCGCTCCGGCCCCTATACGGATTGGTTTAAACCCAGTAGTTCTCAGGAACAATTCCTGGCTGTATGATCAGAAGTAACCTCTGTGGTTTTACTCAGGGAACCATTTGTGGTGCTGGGGATTTGAACTGGGGTCAGCAGGATGCAAGGCCAAGGCCTTAACCCTTGCACTTGTTATTTTTCAATGTCCTGTTTAGCTGGTTCAGAGTTGGATCGACTGTCACCTTCCTTATCATGCAAGTCTCCTTTTATTCTTTCAGTCTTACCCAAAACACTGAACACCTCCATCCTGGAGTTGGGGGTGAGTGGGTACTGAGGGTGGTTAGCACTGTCTGTAGATGACAGATGAATGGGGGATGGATGGAAGGATGATGGAGGAAAGATGGATGATGGACTGTGGATAGATGATTGAGAATGGATGGATGATGGATGGATACATGGATGATGTAGGATGGAAGGATGATGGGTGGATGGAGGATGGATGGGTGAAGGGTGGATGTGGATGAGGATGATGGATGGATGGAGGATGGGTACATGGATGATGGACGGATATAGAGATAATGGATGGATGAGTTAAGTAGAACAGTTTTTAGAGTCAAACTAAACAAAAGAGAACTTTCATCCAAAGGAGAGTCACAGAGAACGCTGTAAGAGAAGGGGCTGTGTCTTATTTGTTCTGGCACAGGGCACGGTGTGCAACACAGTGAGGTGTGTGTTTCCTGAAAGGACCAAATGAGGAATGATGGACAGGTGTGAGCTGGCTCACCTCTCAGGAGGTCCGCCCTCACGTGACCATACACATCGTCCAACAAATACGCACCACGACCTCCCGCAGGCGGGGACAGACAAGGTCCCAGCGCTCATGTGCTCCCATCCCGAGTGGGGAAGCAGCAGGTACACCGACACAGGAACAAGATCATTTCTCTAGTGTGAAGAGTTCTTTCAGAGCGAGACAGACAGACAGACAGACAGAGACACACACACACAGAGAGAGAGAGAGAGAGAGAGAGAGAGAGAGAGAGAGAGAGAGAGAGAGAGAGAGAGAGAGAGAGAGAGAGAGAGGAGTTCCACTTGCAGCCAGCGTCCAGCCGTCCAAGAGTGTGCCAGGCTGAGCCTGGAGCTCCGGGACTGGCCGGGCAGCTCATGTTCCCTGTGGAAGGGCATGGGAGAGAAGGGGACACTCACTCCTCTGACTCCAGAGAGGTTCACGCGGGCGACATAGTTGCTTGGGATGTAGCCCTCTTTCCGGGGAGGCCAGGGACCGGGCCTTCCACCACTCCCCAGACCTGTGAGACAGGGCACAAGAGGGTCAGGGGGCAGAAGGGCTCCCCAGTTCCCCGTGGGCCCCCTTAGCCTTGTCTTAGAATATTCCCCAATTCCCAGGAAGCTGATAGGGTCAGGGTCACTCCTGGCCTGGTTCCCAGCAGACACCCCTGATTTACGGTGGGGAATATTTACCCCTGGAATCAAGTACTGAAGAAAACCCTAGACCTGTTGTCCCTGATTGGCCCGCCAGGCTCACAACCTTGGGCTTCCTAGACAGGCCCAAAGTGTGGTTCAGTGAGGGTCGGACCCTGGGACCGGGGAGCTTGGGGAGCTTGTGGTCAAATCCCCGGATATGGGAGGTACAGAGCACTCGGAGTGTGGAGTCACTCCCAGACTGTCCACACGGCGGGTCTGCAGCTCCTTACAGGACCTCCCTGCCAGCCCACATCCCCGCAATGGCCAGGGGCTCTCTCCCCGGCTGTGGGCAAACCCTGCCTCTCCACAGCTCCACGGACAACCAGCTCGCAGCAGCCCTTGCCCTCGCAGAAGCTAGCTGCGAGCTAGTTTGTAGGTTCTCTACTGAAGCATAAAGGGAGCTAAAAAGGGGCCTTGGAAGCCTGTGGGTCGGAGGGGCAATGGGCGGACTTACTCCTCCAGGACCACCATCTGGTCCCCCTTCCTGAAACTGAGGTCCTCATGGTGGATAGCCTCATAATCGTAGAGGGCGACCACAAGGTCCTCGGAGCCTGTGGGGAGAGACACGGGGAAGAAGGGTCTGTGCTGTGTCGGGTGCCCCTCCCGCAACCCCCAGGTCTGCGGCTGCGTCCTTCCTTCCTCCGGGCCTGGCCCTCTCACCGTCCTGGACCTGTGGACATGCATGTCTCCTGTACTCTCTTGCTACGCTGGGGGCAGGCGTGCAGTTACCAGTGTTTTGTTCATGAAACAGGACAGTGCTATAGAGATACAGTGACCTGTGCTTGGGGCAGGGGGCAATTTAGGGGACATTCAGGGGTGATTTGGGCCCTTGGATGTTACCTCCACTCTCTCTGGTTGAGAAGCTGCCTGAACCCTCTGTCTAGCACGGGGAATCGCTGCACACCCAGCGGCCACTTACCCTCCTTGAACCCTGCTGAGTTGCCGTTGCTATTATTAGGTCCCTGTGGGGAAGAAAGAAATAGGTAAAAATCTGAGAGTGAGGGGCTGGAGCAATAGCACAGCGGGTAGGGGCATTTGCCTTGCACGTGGGTGACCTGGGTTCAATCCCGGCATCCCATATGGTTTCCCGAGCACCGCCAGGAGTAATTCTTGAGTGCAGAGCCAGGAGTAACCTCTGAGCATTGCCGGGTGTGACCCAAAAAAGAAAAAAAAAGGAAAAGAAAAAAGATGATCGCAGCATTTTCAACGTCCGGACTCCACCGCTCATCAGAGCCCTGACCGAGAGAGAAGTCAATTTCAATCCTGGCTCATCAGAGCCCTACGCATCAGAGGTACTGATTTCAAGCCCAGGTATGCGGTCTCGCGGCAAAAGTCACTGGGCTTCCTTGGAGATGGAGCTGGGGTCCCTTTCCCCACCTCTGTCCCATCTGGGAGGCCTGATGGACCTGCCCACGAACTGCCTCTAGGCTGTCGGCCATGATGCAGAGACACAGACACACGGGGCAGAGCTGCCATCCAGCTCTCCCCGAGGCACAAAGCGGTCACGCCGGTACAGTAGAAACCAACCACATTCTAGAAACTCAAAGTAAATTCAAGAAAAGAATTTGGCCAGATTCTCCCATAACCAACCGGGGAATGGATTTATCAATAACATTGCCATGTATGTGCTTTAATGGTCAATATAATTAGTGCCAGTTGATGGAGCAGGCACGGGGGTTGGGGTGGGTGGGAAATGAGGGTCTTTGGTGGTGGGAACACACGGGTAGTGGAAGTGGGGTTGTATGAATCTTTATGTCAACTGTGTTATAAAACCTCTTTACTTTGTAAAAAAATACAAGTGGTAGATATAAATAAAACTATACATTGAAAAGAAAAAAGAAAAAGAAAATCCGAGAGTGTGGGGGAGCCACCAATTTCCTGACAAGAAAATCCAGGAACATTTCTTCCAAGCACTGGAGTTAGAGCTGATGAGAGAAGACTGGGGACCCCCCCACACACCCCAAGTTCCTACCTTCTCAAACTGTGGGCCATCACCCTATTTGGAGTCCTATAACTTTGTTTATTTTTGCTTTTTTGGGTCACACCTGGCAATGCTCAGGGGTTTCTCCTGGCTCTGCACTCAGGAATTACTCCTGGCAGTGCTCGGGGACCATATGGGATGCTGGGGATTGAACCCTGGTCAGCACAGGCTGGCTGCGTGCAAGGCAAACACCCTACCTGCTGGGCTATTGCTCCGGCCCCGGTCCTATAACTTTTAAAAAAAGTTTTAAAATAAATTTATGATTGATAATCAGTTAATGTTGGATTTGCAGACTTATTTTCTAGAGCTGTGTGCCCCAGGTTGTGTAAAAATTTCCTGGGCAGAGGGGATGGAGCAATAATACAGTAGGTAGAGCATTTGCCTTGCATGTGGCTTATCTAGGTTTGATCCCTGGTGCCCCATATGGTTCCCTGAGTTCCTGCCAGGAAGATCCTTGAGTGCAGAGCCAGGAGCTAGCCCCAAGCACTGCCAGGTGTGGCCCCAAGACAAGCAAACAAACAAAATTCTTGGCTAGAAAGGGGTTGCCAGTGGGACGTTTAACATGCTGCTGCCACACACCCCAGGGCTCACACGTGGCTGTGGATTAATGAACACAGACTGAAGCGCAGGCATCAAGCTTTAAGAAGCCGTAAGTCAGACCCTACATTCTGGGCACAGTTGGTGCAAGCATCTGGGTTCCTGGGTTGTGGGCTCTGCCCGTGGCCTTGGACATCCTGGGAGACAGTGACTCCCCTCACAAACCGGTGGGAGAAACCCTCCCTCTCCCTTTGGGGACCAGCTGGGGTCTCAGGGAACCTGAGGAGGTGGATCATGACCCCAGGGGAGGCACATGCAGCCTGGACTGCAGTAACAGAGGTCACAGGGACTGTTCCCTACGTGCTGCCTGCGGAAGGGAAGGACCCCTGTGCCAGGGCTGCAGGAAGGAGAGCAACCAAGAACCCAAGTCCGTGGGGAGGATGCAAAGGGCAGGCTGTTGTGGGCAAAGGAAAGGGCAGTATGTGGGCATAGTTGAGGGGAGGAGGGGCCAGGCAGAAAGTGTTGGGGTGACCAGCCTCTTCGCAGTGTTGGGGTGACCAGGGAGGGGAGCACCCCTGTGTCCAGAGGCAGTCAGCCTCCCTGGACACGTCAAATAAGGGGTGAGCTAGAGAACCCCAGAGTAGGAAGAAGTTCCGGCTTTAGTGGGCTCCAGAGACCTGATCCGACACCTCCCGGCCGTGCTCCGGGGCTGGTCACCCTCTGAGCCAGCGTCGCCCTGCGCCGACGTGGTTCCCGCCTCACAGAGCTGAGGAGTGTCGCTGCACAAACATGCCTAGAACCAGTCACAGCGACGACAGCGGCTCTCAGTGCTGCTGAGGCCACCATGACCTCTAACTGGACACCGAAACTACCTCGACGAGAGGGGCGGCTACTCTCACAGCACTGCCGTGTTCGCTGTCACCTTCCCCGAGCACCGCCTTTAGCACAGCTGTTGCTCCTGTTATCCCACCCCATCACCACTGTTAGTCGCCACCACTACCATTCCCAGTTACTCCTGTTATTACTACCTCTCCACTGTTACCATCCCATTACCATCCTATTACTTCCATTGTTACCACTCCCTTACTCCTGTTATTACCACCTCTCCATTGTTACCACCCCATTACTACCCCTATTACTACCATTATTACCACTCCTGTTACTCCTGTTATTACCACCTATCTAATGTTACCACCCGTTACCACTCCTATTACTACCATTATTACCATTCCCGTTACTCCTATTATTATCACCTCTTCACTGTTCCTACCCTCATTACCAATGTTAATTGCCACCACTATTACTACTCCCATTACTCCTGGTATTACCACCCCTCCACTGCTACCACTCCCATTATCGCTCCTATTAACTACCATTATTACCACCATTATGACCACCCTTATTGCTTCTGTTATTACCACTGCAATTACCACCTTTACTACTGACCCACTACTACTATTACTACCACCTCTACTATCACTCCTATCACCACCATTATAACCATCCCCATTCTACTCCGTTACCACTGTATTGCCACAGTTATTACTGCCCCTTTTACCACCGTTACCGTCCCCAGCAGCAGCAACGGCCATCTCAGCCTCTCTTACTCTTGCTCCTGCCCGGTCACTTTGGAATCTACACAGTCTGACCGAATCCTGGTTCCCCCTTTTAGCAACAACGTGGTCCTCGTGAGTCATTTCATCCTGTGTTTCCGCTGTAAGAGCGGCACCCTGACAATTGTACCAGCAGTGGGCGACTGTGCGGAGTAAAGGTGTTTGCAGTCCGGAACGCTGAGACCAGCAGCTGGGCGGATTCTCCCTGCGGCTGCTCCTGCCCGCGTTCCCCACTGGCATGGCTGTGCCGTCATGACGCAGTTGCTGGCGGCAGCTAACACAGTGGGGTGCTGAGGCCTCGTGGCTGCTGTGTCTTCGGCGGCTATCTTGGCCAGTCAGCTCACTTGTGGTTCTCAGCACAGCCTAAGCTCCTGCCCAGTCCTGAGGCGCGTTGCTCGCTGGGACCTACTCACTGGCACCCATGCGGCCAGCCTGCAGGTCTTTGCCCTGCGTGCTCAAGGCAGGTGTACCTGGACTCTTAGGACACTGCCTGTAGCCAGCTCCACTCATCCAAACACTGTTCCCATGGGAAAACACGGGGACTTTAGGGTAATTTGGAACCCCCCAAATAACGCTCTCCAGATCCCACCCCCCTCTTACTCACCCGCTTGTTCGAGGATGTGGGGTCTGGCACATACAAGGCGCTTTGTGGGTGGGTGCTGGAATGTGTTTTTGAAGCTTTGCCGCTTTCCCCGGAGGAATCTGGATTTCATGCACCCCATCCTGCGGCAGAGAGAAGGGAGGTGAGCCCCGTGTGGGGACTCTTCGACACGCTCCTCCCTCATGTTCCACTCGCCCACCCACCCTCACCATCTGGAGCTCACGCAGCCCCTCCCACACTGGCCTGTCCATGTCCACACGTGCCATGACCCCCCAGAGCTGACGTACTGTCACAGTTGGGCATCCAGGGACCCCTGCGGTGGGAAGCCTGTTGGGACCTTTAGCCATGATGATAAGCACAAACCAAAGGGAGAGGACAGAGACACGGGGGATGGGGCAGACAGTCACCCCTGAGCCTCTCCCTGGTTGCTCACCCATCGCCCCCCTCAGGGTTGCATCAGCAAAGGGGGACAAAGCCTCTCAGGGTGTCGGAAAAATGAGAAAGGATGTGGACAAAGAAATACTCGGCACAGCGTCCATCTCAGGCCAACAGTAAAGCAGGAGGTCGTAATTAAACTGCTGCTTTAGGGGCCAGAGTGATAGCTCAGTGGATAGGGCATTTGCCTTGCACGCAGCTGACCCAGGTTCGATCCCCGGCATCCCATATGGTCCCCTGAGCACCGCCAGGAGTAATTCCTGAGCATCGCCGGGTGTGATCCAAAAAGTAAAAATAGATAAAGAAACACACAAATAAATAAGCTGCTATTTTATATTCAATGACAAAGATGAGGTCATAGAACCTGGCTCCAACAATCCGGTTTAACAATAAACAGCCACGGCAGCTGATGCCTGGGGACATTTTATAACAAGTCATCTTTCCTCCTGGCTCTTTGCTCTCTCTGCCTCCATTTCCCTTCTTTCTCTCCTGGATTGATTTGGACATTCTTCGATTCGTTCCCTCAGCAAACACTGACAGCGCTTTCCTAAACCATGAATGGGACCAGCAGGTTTTGCCTTTATGAAGTTCACAGTGGCCATGAGCAGGAATCATGGCAAACAAGTAAATTACAACATGCGTTTGCTGCTGAGTGTGACCAGCGAAAGAGAATGTGAGGGGCAGCACTGTATGGAGTGACCCTCTTGAAAGGCTTTTGGAGGAGGCCTCTCCGAGGTGGTGATTTTCACCTGGGACCTACATGACCCCACGGATCCAGTTATGGAACATCAAGGGAACAGTGTTCCAGCAAGAGGGAACAGCAGGTGCCAAGGTCCTGAGGCTAGAATGTGTTTGAAGACAGTGAGCCCTTGGGAAGACAAAGGTGGCCAGGCAACCCAGGCAAGAGGGGCCAGGCAAGTGACCAGGAAGCATTATAGCCCAGGTGAGAGGGGCTAGCTATGACCAGGAAGCTCTATCATACAGCCCAGGCGAGAGGGGCTGGCTATGACCAGGAAGCTCTAGCATACAGCCCAGGCGAGAGAGGCTTTCTATGACCAGGAAGCTCTATCATACAGCCCAGGCGAGAGGGGTTGGCTGTGCCCAGGATGCACGTGGCTGACCGGGGTTCAATCCCCAGCATCCCATATGGTTCCCCAAGCACCACCAGGAGTAATTCCTGAGTGCAGAGCCAGGACTAACCCCTGAGCATCACTGGGTCTGACCCAAAAAAAGTAAAAAAAAAAAAAAAAGATCAGCTTTATTTACAAGGAAGAATTTGTCTGCCTTGGTGGGAACTGGCAACAACCACCTCCAGTTCTCTTGGTTGGTTTGTTTATGGGCGCACGAGATGGTCAGTTGTGTGCAAGGCTACAACCTCCCATTGCACTATTGCTTTCTGGCCACCACCATCTCCTGATTTAAGAAGTTCTACTTCATTTGTCTCTTCGAATCAAATGAGGAACTAACTCAGACTCTTGGAGTGCAAAGCTAAATTTGTGGTGATTAATCACTGCTTTATAATGCTCTTTTTGTTTTTAGATCACACCTGGCAGTGCTTGGGGCTCACTCCTGGCTCTGAGCTCAGAGCTCACTCCCTGGTAGGACTTGAGAGACCATTTGGGGTGCTGGAGCTCAAACCCAGGTTGGCCAAGGCCAAGGTAAGGGCCCTGACCCCCACATTATATTGTTCTTGCAGGCATTCAAAACTGAAACCCGCATCTCTCTTTGTTATGGGATCAATGCATGCCCTGGATTCTGAGAAATAAAGGCTGCAGTTTGAGTGGCGTTAAAATGACATGACTTCTCAGGGCCCACAGAGACACTCTAGGGGTTAAGTCACTTGCCTTGCAGGCGGCTGATCCCAGATCAATCTCCAGCACTTCACCTGGTCTTCTGAGCCCTGCCAGGACTGATCCCTGAGCACAGACTTAGGAGCAAGCTCTGGGCACCACCAAGAGTGGCCCCAAAACAAACAATGACAACAAAATGACATGACACTTCCTATTGCGATCAACGGCAGGGCTGTCTGAGAGGGCCCCATGGTGGGCTGTAGGGCCCCCTCTCTCACAGCTGCGAGCATCTTTGGGATCTCGGCCCCATGTTGGACAGGGCCAAGGGGTCCTGGGTCTCACAAGCCTGTGGTGACTCATGAGCCACAGACTACAGGAAAGGTGGATGCCTGCCTGCCAGGGAGCTGGCAAGTGCTGAGCTGATCTGTGTCCAGAGCCTGGTGCCCAGTACACATCTTAGAAAGGTCACCATGACCATTTCTCTCTAGTGGTAAAGGCGTTGCTATCCTGAGGGCAAAGCCAGTGCCATTTGCCATTCTTCAGCCCTCCAGCTGGGAGAAACAGCACTGGAGAAACTCATTTTTCAAAACAGGGGGTCGAGAGGGCGGTGAGAGGCTCTTGTCGGGCATTAAGCAGTTTATCCCAGCTCAATTCCCAACAATACTTATGGTCCGCTGAGCACTGCCAGGAGGGATACCTGAGTCAGGAGTATTCCGCCGGCACTACAGGTAGGCCCAGACCAAAACTAAACAAAAAGATGCAAATAAAGTCAGGAATCCCATTAGCCCGATGTTTGCACAGGCCAATGTTTGTTTCTCAAAGGCCAGAGATACTTGAATAAAATGTAATTGCTTCCCTCCAGAGGCTCCTGAGCTGATTCTGTCTTCCATCCCCCTTCAGGAAAAAAGAAAAAAAAAATCAGGAGAGCAGCCCTGGAAATGGACCTTTAAGTGGACAAAAGCCCCCACTGCCCCAGTCTCTCAAATTACTCCAGCGCCCCCTCGTGGTGGTTGTGCAGCTCAGGGCATAGCCTGCCCATGGAAAAGGACTTGGCTTCAGAAATGGCTCATTTTTTTCATGCCCACTAAAACTAGAAACGTGAGCTACAAATATAACTAAACGTTGTATACAGCCCTCTTTTCTGAGTGAAAGGAAACCTGTTCTCTCATTCTGGGGCCGTTTATTCTCCCCAGTGTAAACACACTGTTAGCCAGAATAAGTGCAATCCTTCTCTCACATTATTATCAGTGACACTTTTTATTTTTTCTTGCTTTTTGGGGTTACACCCGGCAATATTCAGGGGTTACTCCTGGCTCTGCACTCAGGAATTACACCTGGCAGTGCTCGGGGGACCGTATGGGATGCCGGGATCGAATCCAGATCGGCCACATGCAAGGCAAACCCTTCCTACTGGACACTCGCTCCGGCCCCTCTCTTTTCTATACCAAGTCTTCAAACCCAGGTATGCATTGGGGGTGTATGGCCACACCCAGCAGAATTCAGCGGCTATTTCTGGCTCTATGCTCAGGACTAACTGCAATGTGGGGATGGGGGGAACAATGCGCAGTGTCGGGATTCAAACTGGAGCCCATGGAATGCAAAATAGGTCTTTTAATTTATTTAATTTTTTTTTTTTTTTGCTTTTTGGGTCACACCCGGCAATGCTCAGGGTTACTCCTGGCGGAGTTCGGGGATCATATGGGATGCCGACGTTGGAACCTGGGTCGGCTGTGTGCAAGGCAAACGTCCTACCCGCTGTGCTATCGCTCCGGCCCGTGCAAAGTAAGTCGTAAGCCCTATACTGTCTCTGTCCACGACCCCAGACTGTCCTCTACATATCCTGGACTCCACATTTCAGAGACCCCAGGAGTCCGGGTGCCCAAAGCTCCTGATAACAGGAGTAGAACAGGTACATTCCCAGCATTTCAACTTGGCAGTAGCTGGGCTGGCCCATGTCCGTGTCTGCACACAGCAGTGATATGGTGTAATACGGTCTATCAGTCAGTTAGTGCCAGCGGAGCGCCCCTGCGCAGTCCTAAAGGAAAGTATCAGGATGTGGTTTCTGCTCCTGGGACCGAGCAGAGGAGGAAGACTGGACATGGGAAGTACTTTCCAAAGCTATATCCAAAGAAGTTGTCAGGGGCTGGCAAAGCCCCAGAGAGGCTGCGAAGGTACTTTACTGCAAAACACACAGAGCATGGGTCAATCCACGGGGCAGGGCTGGGGCACACGGGGGGGGGTGATCAAGACTCACTCCTGGCTAAGAGTCCAGGCATCACTCCTGGCTGTGTTCAGTTGGCTGCAGGCACAGCAAGCTCCTGATCCCTGTGCTGCATCTCTGGCCTGTCTCCTCACGGAGTCCTGCCTGCTCCTGGGCCACAGGGCCAAAGGAGCCAGACATTCTGTGGGTTAAGAGCCTGGAATCTGCTTTTCCTACAATTCTATAGGATAATCTCCTGCACACTCAAATGAGAGCCCACCATGGGGGTGGGATGGGGCCAAATCTGGGGTCTCAATATCTGGCTTGGGAACCTGTGATCTTGGGAGGGTCAGAGCCTCCGTAGCTTCTCTATAAATTAGAGCGTTCTTCTGTGCTCTTGTGGGACAGGCTTTAACGTGAAAGGCTTTCTCAACAGCCAGGAGCACACACGCTTCTGGTCTAGCATGGTTCCAAAGCAGACTCTGAGAGCAGAAGTGGTCTGTCCGGTCTCAGGCTGCCTTCAAACAGCTGAGTCTGGTGAGGACACTTCCTCAGGCCAGGGTTGAACCCCTGAAACCAAAAACTTGTGCCTCACTCTCACAATGTCATGGCACGGGAAGGAAATGAGAACATTAGTCCGCTCCCCCTGGCTACTGGCCTCGTCCTAGGTTGGCTACAGGGCCCTAGAACCAAAAGCCAGCTCCTGCCGCTCAGCCAAGTTCCCACCATGCTATTGGCCTTGATTTCGCCAAAGAGGAAGTGCAACACGATGATGTTTTGAAAGGGGCATCTGCAGAGCTTTTCTGCACAACATCTGCACCCTCTGCTATGGACAGCAGCTCCCCACTTTGCCTTGTGGACCAGCATTAATTCCTTCTCAGTTCAAAGATCTGGGAAGACGACTGCTACCATTGGCTCTCTGCATTGGTCTATGGCGGGTCTGGCCGGCCAGAGTTGTAGTAACAGGAGCTGAGATGGGCAGGTGAGTCGGTCCTGGCCAATGAGAGTGAGTCCCTGAACTCAGGATGGGAGAGAGACCTTAGTAGCCAAGCAGAGAGTGAAATGGAGAAACACAAATTCCAAAGCCTTGAATGCAGCCTGCCCGCAGCTGAGGCATATGTGAACTCATGGACTTTGCAACAATCTGCCTTATTTGCATGAATCTTTCAGAGCTGTGTTTCTGCTCCCTTGAACCTCAGAGAGTAGCAGGAATCAGGAAGCTCGACAGGGGGAGCATATGCTTTGCATCTGGGAGGCCTGGGTTTGACCCCCAGTACCACATGGTACTTCCAGGAGCAAACTTCCAACACAGAACACAATGCTGGGACTAGCCCTTGATACCTCTGGGAGTGGCCCCCAAACAAATTTAAAAAATATGCGCATGCACTGCTACATGCACAGGAAATTCTTGCAGGATTCTGCAGTGGATACTCAAGTGTAAATGGTTTATGACAGACTTCTTTGTTTTGTTTTGGGGCCACACCTGTGGTGCTCAGGGCTTATTCCTAGCGGTGCTTGGGGGACCATATATGGTGCTGGGGATCAAACCTGAGTCAGCTATTTGCAAAGCAAGCATCATCTCCCCACAGCATCTCCCCACCGCCCCCATATCAACTCTCCATACCCATGACACTTCTTTGATAGTTGGTTTTGACAGAGAAGAGGTACTAGACCCCTAAGAGTCAGAGAGGATATAACATGTGTGGGACCCCAGGAAGCTGATGGCACCAAAGCCATGACTAGAAAGTCCCTGGCATATCAAAGGCCCTGCAGAGATACCTACAGGCTGTCCAAGACTTCGTCCAAATTGCAGAAACAAGATCATATACCCACTTTTCAGAGGGGGAAGTGGAGGCCATGGCAGAGAGGGTCCCAGGGAGAACAAGGGCCCTGTTCTCCTGCCTTTCACTGTCCACCTGGTCTGGCCCAGAGCTGCAGGCCGGGTGGGGGGAAGGGGAAAAGAGGATGAGGAACCCAAACAGGAAGCTCAGGAAGGCAGACCACAGGGGACCCAGGGTTCAAGACAGTTCAGTTAGAGGAACACTCGTTAGAGCAGACCAGCCGTGGGGTGGGGTAAACGTGTCTCATGGTGATTCTCCAAGGCACGGGAATACAGAGCCTCTTCTCAGGCTTCCCCCATCTTCTGCGTCAACCATTCAAATCCCTGATGAATGGCACCTTTCATGAACATTCGGGTAACCCTTGACTCTTGACTTCTCCTCTCTCCCCTTTTCTGAACTATAGCATCTTTCTGATTATAAACATAGACTCAAAACACCAACTTTCCCCATGAAAAAGGCGTTTTTTCATATAAGTGGGTCCTGGGGAACTGGGTCCTGTCCTGGGTTTCACAATAACAAGTGACGGAGCGCCATGGGAAAGGAAGGCCGGCCCCAGGGGCTGCTGGCTCTGGGACACTAGCTTCCGGGGCGGCTCCCTCCCAGCACGCGCCCAGTTCCCAACCTGTTCCACGCTATATACCCAGGCCGTAGCAGCTGCTCACTAGGTGGGCAAGGGAGAGATGCTTGGGAATGGCCAGAGCTGAGTTCTAGCTGCCGTTCTCCTGCCTCTCACAGTGGACCTTTGTCATCACGGGGACCACATACAAGCGTGGCCTGGGGAACAAACCCAAGACCTCAGAAGAGCAAGGCATCTACCTCCTGAGCCACCTCCCCGCCCTAAGTGATTTGTTAATTTATTTTTTGTTAGGGGGCCACACCCTGCAGTGCTCAGGGCTCTCTCCTGGCAAGGCTCGGTCTGCCTTGTACAAGGCCAAGTGCCCTACCTGCTCTGCTTCCTCGATGCCCCTTAAGCGATCCTTTTCAGATACCTGACGGGAGGAGTGAGGTTAGCTCAGGAGTAGACAGCACCTGCCTTGGAGTCTTAAGGCCAAGAGTTTGGTCCTCAGCATCACTAGTAAGGTGATATACCAAGTAGCATTCCACTTTTAATGAATATAAAGTACAAGACAATCAATAACAAAATACATGCTCACAATGCCTATCCTGTAACAACAAATCAGCAATTTCTTATACAAGGGCTTAATGACTCACTGGCTCCATGTTGAGATTGAACAACCTTCACTAACTCTCCTCTAAGAAAACATTTCTTGATAATTTTTAGCAAGTTAGCTATAACAAGCAATATAAAATAAATTCTGAGGGTCTGCTCTAGGGGTAGGCTTAAGTGGTGGTTGGGAAAATTGGAAATAATGGTGGTGGGATTGGGGCTGAATATTGAATATCTATAACAAATTAACACAAACAACTTTGTTGAAAAATTGAGTAGAAGCCCACCAAGTTCATTAAGTGAAATAAGTGAAAGCAGTAACACAGATGGTCCAAATCACACACTCAGTAAAAAATTATGACTTTGGCCACACCATGATGAAATGTATATCGTAATAAGCAATAAAATGTCAATTGATTAGTGCCTGCTAAATGAGCAGGCATGGTGGGGGCACTGTTGGAAACTAGGGTCTTTGGTGGCGGTAAGGGCACATTGGTGGTGGGACTGGTGGGGGAATATTGAATACCGGAAACAACTGTACTGTGAGCAACTTTGTAAATCACGGTGTTTAAATAAAGTTAAAAATTTAAAACAAACACCTTAAAAACTCAGAAATGTCAGTTCTTACCCTCTCATAGTCGCTTAGTTGTAGGTAAAAGATCTTCCCTTCCCCTTCTCTTTATTGATTTTTTGGCCCTCACCTGGCACTGCTCAGGGCCTACTCCTGGCTCTGTGCTCAGGTTCACTCCGGGATGTGCTCAGGAACCTAACTGGGGTCAGCACATGCAAGGCAAGTACCTTAACTCTGATTCTATCTCTTTGGCCCTATCTTAATTTTCTGCCTGTCTGGAAAAGTTCATGCTTTGCTTATTAACATTGCTTTTTATTGGAAAGAGTACAGTGGTTAAGGCACTTACCTTGTTTACATTCCCCAAATAAAATTACCTTTCTTGGGGGTGGTTTGTTTTTGACCACTCCCAGAAGTGCTTGGGGTTATTCCTGGCTCAGTGCTCAGGGATCACCTCTAGTGGGATCAAGGGACCACAGGGGTCTTGGGGACCAAACCCAAGTTTCTTACATGCAAAGCAAGCATCGATCACCTAGTAAAATACCAGGTTATTGTCCTTGCTAAAAATACAAATATTACAGAAGGTAGCTCCCATGCCCATGTATAGTGAGCCCAGTTCAACACCTGCATTAAAAACAGAAAAGTATAGATGACAGATATAAGCCAATGCCCTTGACCTCTGCACTCTGCGGGCCTCCGTCTCTGCATTCACACATATGAGCCCTTCACTCTGCCCGCAATTTACAAACAACTTTGGCACAGGCAGCTGCTTCACAAAAAGTGCTCTATGGTCACTAGGGCCAGTTTTGCCCATGAACTTGTCATGAACAGAAATGACAGAGAAGGAACCACCCTTCCCCCAGTCCACAGGATGGGAGTCTGTCAGTTCCCGCACCCTGAAGCCCACTGGCTTGTAGACTCCTGGTGGATCTGAGTGTCAGGGAACCCAGTGGTGACCCTGCTACTGACCATATCCTCTTCTCTATCTCACATCCCCACTCTCCTACCAAGGTCTAAGGACTGTATATCATGTGGTCTCAACAGGTCATGCCTTCAGCAGGACATATGTGGCAGGCCATGCCAGGTGTGGTATGTGTGTATGTAATGAACATCATTGCATAACGCCATGTTTTCAGCCCTTTGAACTCTCTTCAGCCCTTCTAGGGTCTTCTTTTGGGCAAACTCCAAGACATAGCCTCCCCACCTCATAGAAAATAGGTGGTATCATTGCATGTGTGTTAATACCAAAGGAATCACACCACATGAGTGGTGCATAACATCCCACTGATTCCTGTTTTCCTTTTTAAAAAAATTTCTTGGTGGGGTGGTCACGCCCAGAAATACTCAGGGGTTTACTCCTGGCTCTGCACTCAGGAATTACTCCTGGTGGTGCTTGGGAGACCAAATGGGAAACCAGGGCTTGAACCCAGGTTGGCTGCATGCAAGGCAAATGCCCTACCTGCCGTGCTATCCCTTCGGCCCCAGATTCCTGTTTTCACACGAGGAAATAGACTCAGAAAAGACAGGCCCATCCCATCAAGACTTGGAGCACAGAGCTCAAACCTGGCTGTCCCGTGGCTGCTGTTCTTTACTTCCCTGGCAAAGATGAGAGACCCTCCTGCTCTCTCAACAGCAGTGTGTCTCTCTGTGTCTCTCACAGACTTGGGTCTCCAGATACTGAATTCATAAATGGTGAGCAACTTCTCCCCTCCCCTTGCTGAGTTAATTTAGCCCACAAGTGTATATTAGTTGGTTCTACACAGCAATTCTTTCAAATAAGTCGCTACGTTTAAAATCAAGGCGAGGGCCAGAGTGAGTGCAGTGGTTAGGGCATTTGCCTTGCCTGCAACCGACCTGGGTTTGGTCACAACCTGGGTTTGCAGCGGGTAGAGACTGCAGTGCAATCTCTCTCTCTCTCTCTCTCTCTCTCTATTTTGGGTCAGGGGATTTCAAGATGGAAGCTCTGTTTGGGTAAACTGGAGAAATAGGGTTGCAGCAAAGTGCCATGGGCATTTATGAAGAAAGAGGCAAGAGTGATATTCACTATTTCTATCTATCTTCCCGTTCATCATCTATTTGCTCGAGCAGGCACCAGTAATATCTCCATATGCCCTGTCTCATGCTAGTAGAGCCAAAGGGCACCTGCTTGCTGAAGGAACATAAAGAGCCTCAAACCATTATATTAGGTCATGGGAATGACATAATATAATTGTTACCGGTATTTTGGCATATAAAAAATACGACACGGGCAGCTAAGAGTAGGAACAATTTGCTGTGTGACTTTGGGAAAGTTTCTTACCTTCTCTGATACCAACGTTCCTTTTTATGTATATGATAAAAGCAGGCCTTTCATGATAGGAAGGCAGAGGCTGGAAACTGGGGGTTCACGGGTGAAGAACTTGAGGAGAATGGCCCAGATGGGGTGGTACTAACTGGACAGCTCGGGTGGAGTCCAGGAGAGGCTCCTCTTTGGCTTTGCTCAAGTTACCATCAGAGAAGACTGGGAGAGCAACGGAGAGGGGCAGTCATCTGGGGGCTGCCATCTTCCAATTTTTCAACAGAAGACAGAAATCCAGACTTCTGTGCTCTCTCTTGATTTTAATACTATTATTTTGGTTTTGGGGCCGCACCTGATGATGCTCAGGGGTAACTCCCAGCTCTGCACTCAGGAATTACTCCTGGCAGTGTTCAGGGGACCATATGGGCTGCCGGGATCAAACCCAGGTCAGCATTCATAAAGAAAACACCCTACCCTCTATACTATTGCTCCATCCCCAAAAGACATTCAACTTTTAAAAAATCCAATTGAAAGAAAATTTTGCTTTTCCATTGTGTAAGTTCCTACTAAGTGCCAGTAACTGCCGAGACCCTCTGTCCTGCAGCTGAGAATGTGAGGACTCGTGGGTGGCTGCTGGGTCAGCAAACGCAGATTCTCCTCCTTCTGCCCCAGACCCCCTGGCCTCCTTCCCCAGACCCCCTGGCCTCCCCATTGCACCAGGCTTCAGCCACCTTCTCATGGCAGGCACAGTCCCCGGGTGGGAAAGAAACAGGACGAGGGCAGACACGTGGGAGATGCTCTAACTCTCTCTCTTACCTTTAGAATTTTATTTTAAAAATCTTGACAAGGGCTAGGGAGATGGCTCAAAGGTCAGGAGGACACGCTTTGCATGCTGGAGGCCGCTGGTGTGATCCCAACACCACAGTCCCTGGAGCATAATCGGGCCACCCCAACCACGCACACCAAACCTCTTGGGTTGAGGAATTAGAACGACAGTCTGGCAATCAGGGTTCAATCCCCAGCATCTGACATGGTCCTCCAAGCCCACCAGGAATAAACTCTGAGCCCAGACCCAGGAATAAGCCCTGCGCACCACTGTGTGTGACCCAAAACAAAACAACAATGACAACAAAAACGCATGGGCCAGGGTTGAAGCACAGTGCTAGAGCACTTGCCTTGCGTGTGTGGGGCCCTAGATTCAAACCCCAACAGTTTAAAAAAATAAAATAAACCTGAAGGAAACAGGAACAAAGATTAACATCTGCTATTTCCAGGTGAAAAGTTCCTGGGGCATACAGAGGTTCCACACATTCCTGTGTGCTAACCCCTTCCCTCCATGGGGAATGCTGCACAGAGGCTTAGTTAGGGAGCTGGTACCTCTTTTTTTTTTTTCTTTTTTTGGGTCACACCTGATGATGTTCAGGGCTTACTCCTGGCGCACTCAGGAATTACTCCTGGTGGTACTCGGGGGACCATATGGGATGCTGGGGATTGAACTCAGGTTGGCTGCATGCAAGGCAAACGCCCTCCCCACTGGGAGCTGGCACTTCTTAAGGCTTTTTACTGTGCTAGCCGAGCGCATTGCACCAGGCACATCAGCACCCAGCAAGGCAAAGTCTCAGGGTCCTGTGCCAACCCTGCCAAATCTGAAAATAGGGGCCCAGAAACGGGGTTCTCACAAGCCTTGCAGGTGGTTCTGATTCACACTGAAGTTACGTTGCAATAGTGACGCCACCATGAATGGGCACCAGGTGAGGAGTCTGGCTGTGTAGGCAGCATCTCTCAGCAACTCAGTGCCGGCTTTAAAGGAAGCCACGAGGGCTGGGAGACAGCATATACTTGCATGTGTGGGGCCTGGGTGATCTCCAGCATCGCAAGCCTTGCCACATCCCAGCACCTCCGCGCACACTGGAGGTTCTGATCCTTGCCACCACCGGGATAACCCCTGCGGCTCCCGTCATGGAGGGCCAGGGAAGCACCTTTGGGCCCTAAGCACTCCACCACCAGGTCCAGCTGGCTGAGTTATCACCACCCCCCTCACCCCAGCACTGTTTGGGAGACCCTGCCCCTAAAAAAAAAACCCAAATAAAATTTAAAAAGCCAATTGCTTTTCCTTTTCCTCTACCTGCATGAGACAGGTCATATGGAGATGTTACTGGTGCCCGCTCGAGCAAATCGACGATGAACGGGAAGACAGTGATACAGTGATTCCTCTGCCTTTTTGCGTCACACCTGGCGATCCTCAGGGCTTACTCCTGGTGGTGCTCAGGGGACCATATGGGATGCCAGGGATCAAGGCTGGGTCCGCTGTGTTCAAGGCAAACGCCCCTACCCACTGTGCTATTGCTTCGGCCCCTGCGGAAACAGGCAGGTAGGCTGGCTCCCGAAACCCAGGTCTACCTGCCCGGGAGCTACTTTCCCTAACTTCCGCCAGGCTGGCCTTCTTCACCCTCGGAAGAAATGATGGAGGGGGAAAGGAATTCAGAGAAGCGCGGTTCAGCAGGACAGCCAAGGGCCTTAGGCCAAACAGCCAGACCGCATATCCAGACGCTTTGGGGTTTGACCTAGACCTGGGGTAGGGCTAGGGGGGCACCGGGAGGGGTTGGGGGGAGGGAAGCGGTCCTAGCTGCAGCCCACCAGTGTGTGGCCCTCGAGGTCACGTCTTCAGCTAGCTGCCCTCCCCCCACTCCGGCAGACACCCCTCGGTGACCCATCACCCCCTTCCCCATCCCCCTCTGCTACCCGGAACCCTAAAGGCCTTCCCTCCTGGGCTCAGTCCTTTGCTTCTCTTTTTTTTTCTTGTTTTGCAGAAGGGGGAACCTCGACGACTCCAGCTTAAAGCTTCCTTCTCCGGCTCGCGGGTTTTCCCGTGGGCGCCGGGGGCTGCAGCCTCCGCTCCAGGTGGGCGGGACATGTCCACCTCCTGCCCACCGCGGCCCGACGGCGCCCCCTCAGCCCTGCACTGACAGCCCCTCACCCCAACCCGAGCGCCCACGGCAGCCCGCACAGCCTCAGGCCGAGCCGGAAGCCGGGACCTGTCCCCGGTGTCCTGCCAGCGGGACTCACCTGGGCGCCCGCTGGTCTTCGGGCGGGCAACCCGGATCCTCGCAGCTTGAGCGGCCCCCCCAGCGCGGCAGCCCGCCGGGTCCTCTGGTGCGCCCCAGGAGGAAAAGGAGGAGATAGAGGAGCAGAGCTCCGAGGGCTTCCTGAGTCCCCTCGGGCTGTCCCCCCGCGGAGCCGTCCGGGGGGGCACTCGCACCTCCGACGTGTGCCGGGGCTGGGACCGAAGACCCGAAGACCCGAAGGTGCTCGCTGACCACCCGCCAGACTAAGCAGCAGGAGATGCTCGTTCCGCCCCCAGGGTGGCCACGCCCCGACCACGCCTCCATGCAACCACGCCCCCCAAGCGTAGCCCCACCCCAGGGAGCTTCTGTTCTGTTCCCACCCCACAGGACCCAAATTTCTCCGCAGGTTTTCTCAAACAATAGCCTCAGGAAGTCTCTAGCCCTCGATACCCCACACCATCCCAAAAGAGCCCAATCCTTAGAAACCCACACCTCAATTTATTTATTTATTTATTTTGCTTTTTTGGGTCACACCTGGCGATGCTCAGGGGTTACTCCTGGCTCTGCGCTCAGGAGTTTCTCCTGGCGGTGCTCAGGGGACCATATGGGATGCCAGGGATGGAACCCGGATTGGCTGCGTGCAAGGCAAACGCCCTCCCCGCTGGACTATCGCTCGGCCCCCACCTCAATTTTGATCCTCCCCTAAGATCCTAACCCCGAAAACCCTTCTCCAAATACCCTAACACATACCCCTCCCCAAGTGTATTCTGTTCCCCCACCCCCAGGTGCTGGGAGAAGCTCAGGACCTCGCACATGCCAGGACGATGCTCTGCTACCACTCACCCCGCTCTCTCATGTATTCCTGTCCCCCCTTCTCGCACCCTCCCTGTGACCCCAGAGATTAAACCTGGCTAAAGCCCTCTCTCTAGGAATTCTAACCCACCCAGAATCCAAACACATCTCCCCCTGCCAAGATGCTTACTCTCCCCTTAAAGGAATTTGAATCCCACACTTGTGTCATTATGGTGTTAATGTTCATGGTTTTGATCCAGCAGTTACTGCAGTCACTGTCACCAAAGTGGCTAAGACACTGCACAAAGGTCCCCTAGGTCACCAGCCTGCCCTTCATTATCCCCCCCCCACACACTGCTTGGTAATATCAGTTTTATAAACCAAGACTGGGCAGAAGTCACGCCTACAGGGTCGCTATCTGAAGGACTTATAACCTCAACCATGGGCGATTTTAACCCTGACCCCAAAGATTTTAATCAGCAGAAGAATCCCAATTCCTCTCTTCAAAGGTAGCTAACCTGGATCTCAAGATTTATCACTTTAACCTGGGTCTCAAGGGATTTTAATCGCATTTCTGAGCAATCCCAAACACATACACACACACACACACACACACAGATTCCAACCCTTCTCTCCAGGAGACAGTCCTACCTAGCAAAGGATCCCAGTCCCGCCTCTAAGGATCCTAAGGCCTGCTGGGCCCTCCAGGCTGTGGTCACACCAGGCCAATTCCTTCCCCTCCTCCTATCGGGCCCTCCCACACCTCCCTCCCTGAGCTTTCCTGACCTTTCTGTGGCAAAGGTGGTGTCAGCCACCCCAGCCCTTGCTATCCAAATACCATGCAAAGTTCCCTGTACCCGCAGGAACTGTCCAGCTTATGCCCACTTGGAGACAGCTTCAAGGACTTCCGCACTCTGAGGTTAAGGGAAATGAGGTTCCAGGTGCCCGAAGAATGCAACGTGTCCAGGGAGGTCAGGGCAGAGCACAGGTGTTCCTGGGAAAGGGAGAACCACTGCTCTGAAATGTGGCCAACGCTCCCCAGAATGCGCAGGAATCTCATTGCTGCTGGCCAGCACAGGCTGACGCCAGGAGTAATTCCTGAGTGCAGAGCCAGGAGTAACCCCTGAACATCCCGGTGTGACCCAAAAAGGAAAAAAAAAATGTAATAGAATTTGGTGTGTATGTGTGTGTGTGTGTGTGTGTGTGTGTGTGTGTGTGTGTGTGTGTGTGTGTGGGGTTCACTCTTTGCTAAGGGAACCAGAAGGTTCAGGGATTTCCCAGAGTTGGATGCATGCAAGTCAGGCCCCTTGACCCTGGACCATCTCTCCACCACTAGAATGCAATAAGTTTATTGGTCTTGTCTTTTTTTAATAATCTTTCATGTTTTATTCCACACTTCCTAATTTAAAAAGTAGAATGATTACCTTTATTTTAAAGAATACTAGCTATGGATTGAAGAAACAGTACAGTGGGCAAGATGATTGCCTTGCATGTGGTCAAGCCAGGTTTGACATCTGGTACCCATACGGTTCCTTGAACACCTCTAGGTGTGGTCTAAAAGCAAAAAACAAAACAGAACAAAACAAGAACCAGGAGTACAGGCACACTGAAATGTGGGAAATAATGACTTTAAATACTGAATACTAGGGGCTGGAGCGATTGCCCAGCGGGTAGGGCTTTTGCCTTGCGCGGCCGGCCTGTGTCGGCCTGGGTTCGATCCCGGGCATCCCATATGGTCCCCGAGCACCGCCAGGAGTAATTCCTGAGTGCAGAGCCAGGAGAAACCCCTGAGCGCCGCCGGGTGTGACCCCCCAAAAAAAAAAAAAAAAAAAAATACTGAATACTAGTAGGAATCCTATCTTGGCTATAAAACCTTTAAGTTTCCTAAAAGGATTAATTTGTAGTCTATTAAAATTCACAACCGAACTTTGAGACTGTAGGTCCTAAAGTTGTATCCTTAAACATTGCCTCACCAGAATATGGGAAGGTAAATATTCGTTGTCTGGGGGAGCAGAGTGGACCATGGGATGTGGGTTACTCAGTGCATCTCAGAGTCAGACTAGAATTCAATCGCCCTTCAGCAACTCAATAACAGCACCGAGATCGCACCACGCCGAGGGTCTGTTTCCCGCATCTATCACATGCAATCAGAGAATTGACCTCACTTGAGTCTGTGAGAACTGGTTAACATCTCCTGTGGGAGGGTAAGAGGATTATAAGAAGAAAGAAAGCTGGGCAAGGGTAGAAGACGGGGGGCATCGGAGTGATGGTATGGTCTGTAACAAGGTCGCTGGTGAGCAGAGAACTGCTGAGCTGGGGAATGAATCATGGGGCGTGTGGGTGTGAGCTCCAAGTGGAAGGAGCAGTAGTGGCAAAAATTCCCACAACAGCACACTCCGGGTGTTTGGGGACTACAAGGAGGCCAGGGAGCTGAAACCGTGATTGCTGGGAGCATGTGAGATATGTGTCGGGGAGGCGGCAGGCCAGACTGTGAGCTGGAACATCTCACAGTGCAGGTGTTGATAAGGAACATGCTGGCATTGATAAGGAACTTGCATTGACATTGGGGGACTTTGGAGGAGAGAAGTGGGCCACGTTGGCTTGTGTTGTGAGGGGATCTCTGGTTACTGGAATGTGAATGGGAGGATCCAGAGGGAATCCTGATGGCAGGCTAAAGCCGGAATCTAAGGGCAAGAATATGACAGCAGGGACCAAGGTGACGGTAACTGGTGATTATTGGAGCTGAGAAAGAGCAAGATCTGAATGTTTATTATTTCACGGCTATGAGGGCATACCTGGCTGGGCTCAGAACTTATTCCAGGCTCTACCCTCAGGGATCATTCCTGGCAGTTATCAGGGGACTGTATGGGGTGCTGGGAATTGAACCCAGGTCAGCTGCTTGCAAAGTAAGGGCTTTACCCACTATAACTATCACTCTGGCCCCATAAGAAGATGTTTTTAGGACCGGAGGCGATAGTCCAGTGGGCAGGGCATTTGCCTTGCACATGGTTGGCCATCCCATATGGTCTCCTGAGCACTGCCAGGAGTAATTCCTGAGTGCAGAGCCAGGAGTAACCCCTGAACATCATGGGGGTATGACCCAAAAAAGAAAAAAAAATATTTTCAATATCTCAAAATAAAAGAAAGAATAAGTCAGAAATAAATTTAACAAAAAAAAAATGCAAGATACTAAAAACTAAGAAAACATTCCTGGGAAAGAATGAAGAGGGGCTGGAGGGACAGCACACGGGGAGGATGCTTGTCTTGCACACGGCTGACTCGGGTTCAATCCCAGCATCCATTATGGTCCTCAAGCCAGGACCTCATGCCAGGAGTAATTCCTGAGTGCAGAGCCAGGAGTAAGCCCTGAGCATTGCTTGGTGTGACCGGGAATAAAAAAGAATGAAGAAGAATGTCAGTAAAGCCATCACATTTGATGGGAAAGAAATTCCCTGAAAAACACGTTTCTTTCCAGATTGGAAAACTTCGCATTGTTAAGATGATGGACCCCCTCCCCCTGCCCCCCAAACTGATAAACACAAGCTCTGTCAAAATCTCAGATTTTTTCCTTTCTTATAGAAATAAACCAACTCATTCTAAAATTCATAGGAAAATTTAAGAACAGTCAAAAGGATCTTGAAAAAAGTAAAACAAAATTGGAGGTTAGAGGACTTGTTTCAATTTCA
>JAJIBD010006908.1:0-31465 GCA_021461705.1 Cryptotis parvus | reverse complement strand
AACTATGCCAGGGTTCAACTCTACCACACTTCATCAATGGCGCTTTGTGGTGAGAGACATCAAGAGGTGAAAAGTTTCAGGTACTCCTGGTGAGCAGGCTGGAAACTCAGTGCACTCTTCTTGTAGAAAGGGTGATTTTCCCCCGGCCCCCATGCGCATATCCAGGAAATCGTGGTAGCTATGCCCACCATTAAAGAAGCTGCCATGTTGACTTACCCTCCCAGCCTGATTCTTCTGTAGCACACAAAAGCTCTGAGGAGATGCAAATCAAACAGCTAAACTTCATAGGCAATACTAGTTCTGAGAGCTAAATTCTGGATTGTCTTGGGTCACCTACCTTTCTGCTCCCAAGCTGAAGATCCTGAAGTGGATCAATGTAGCGACCAAGTGCTCAACTCCATCACTCTACTAATAATCTCTGTAGTCAAAAATCCGTAGCTCAGGTACTGTGGAATGCAGGTACCTATTGACTAGGCTGGGACCGGGAGCTTACCCTAGTGTGGGCTAGAAAGTCTCACAGGCCCCTACCCCTAACATCCAGAAGTCCCAGCATCCAAATCCACCTCTCACATTGTTATGTTGACTGACCCTCCAGCCCTGCTCTAACTTACAACTAAATCTCTGAGGAGAGGCAGACCAAGGTCACATTTTATGGATACATTGGTCTTTATGCCTTAAATTTTAGGGTACCTCTTGAGGTGGGTGATGATTGGGAGTTCCACAAGCTAAAACCCACACAACATTGCTGTAGCCATGCCAATAACTCACTTCATGAGTTCTCTAATACATTCTCTAAAGAGGCATCAAACTGCAAACATTTTTTCAGGTACCATGGTGAACAGGTTGAGAACTCTGGGGGAAGGAAGCTCCACCATCCCCTATTTCCAGAAGCCTATGTGGGCCAGCGGCCATCTCCCATAGCTGCCACTCATGATGACCGAACCACAGGCCCTCCTAGACTGATTCACATGAAATCTTTGAGGAGATGCATCAAGTGCTACGATTCATGTGGGCACATAACAGTCAACATACTGAGTTATCTGGGTGCCCTAGGAAAAGGTAATTGAGTCCCAGATACTTTCGAGGAATCAGCAGCCGCATTCATACCCCACTGCTTGAGCCATGCCAAGGGTTCAAGCCAGCACTTCAACAGAGACACTCAAACTCTAAAATATTTCAGATGCCCATGACCAGAATGAGAACTTTGGCAAGCTTTCTCGAGTGGTTCAGGAACCCCTAATGCCCACAAACTTTCTCTCCAGAAGTCAAAAGGTACTTTCTACACTCTAAACTGCTACCATGTTGACTAACTCACTGACCCCTGCTCTACCAATTCATGACCAAATCTCTGAGGAGAGGAATCTAAAACAGATAAAATTCGGAGACACATAGGGGACCCTACATAAGAAATCCTGGTGTTTTCCTGGGCAGCTTGTGGGGGTGGGGGAATGGGTCAGGCTGAATATCCACCCTGCTGAAACCCTAGGAGCTATAAACACAATTTATCTTGCATCCATGTCAGAGTTTAATTACAAATTTCACTATTTTGCTCTGCAGACACCAGTGACACTTGTGATCCCAGTGGCCATGCTGAGAACTCTGGGCTTCTGGGAGCAGCAGCTTCTCCCCATTCCCTACTATATCTGAAATCCTCCAAACCATGCCATTTGTTACAGCCACCACCATGGGTGACTTACCATGGTGAGCGGGTCCACTCTACCAATTCCCAAGTAAATATTCAAGGAGATGCAAATTCAGCATCAAGCTTCATGGACAGATTAGTCCTTACAGCTGAAATCTTGGCCGCCCATGGGAGGGAGGCAAGGTCCAGTCCCTGCCCTACTGATGTTCTTCCATCTGTACCCACAGCTGCAGTTATGCCAAGGCCTCAATTCCATGAGTTCAGTAACTTTTCCAGACAGCAAACCGCAAAAGCTTGCAGGTACTCTGGTAACTAGTCTGAGAAATCTGAGCTTACTCAAGTAGAGGTGGCAGCTCTTCACACTCCCCACTTCCGTAAGCCCTGAAACCATTCACCCTACCACAGCCGTTTCATGACAAAGTCTTGGTAGACTGCCCCGCCTCTACCAAGTTCTGACTAAATCTCCAAGCTACACACAGCAAATAATTAAACTACATGGATACGCTTGTCCCTGTGACTGAAATCAGAGGGATACCCTGGAGAGATGGATAGCCATCGTCCCACCCTGCCAAATAAAGACCCCGCTGCTGAACCATTATAGCCACTCCAAGAACTCAACTCCACAACTTCATTAGCACTCTAGTAGAGACAGCAAACTGCAAATAATTTCAGCTACTCAGTGACCAGGCTGAGAATTCTAAGGCCTTCTTGTGTGAGACAGCCAGCCTCCCTCTCAGCCCCCCCACATACATCCAGAAGCCGTGGTCCTGACCCGGTAGCATCCACCGCATTGATTCACCCTCCAGCTCTATTCTAGCGCTTCGACTAGACTTCCAAGGAGATGCATGTCAAGCAGTTCAGTCATGGACACAGCACTCTCAGGTCTGAAGTCTCGGTGTTCTGGAAAGTGGAAGGCCAACTCCCTGATCTGCTGAAGACTCAGCTGCCGCACCCACACCCACTGCTGCAGCCACACCGAGGACTCCACTTCACCATTTCACTAACACCCTCCACAGAGAAGTCCAATCTGTAAAAATTTCATGTACTTGGTGACCAGACTGAGACTCTAGAGCCTCTTCGCTGAGTGGAGATAGGCAGCTTTCCTGTCCCCACATCTTTGGAGTCCCCAACAACTTTTCCAAGCTCCCATAGCTGCCAACACACTCACTCACCAGTCCTTCTTTATAGTTTCACAAGAGATGCATGCCAAGCAGATTATGTTAATGGACTCACTTTGTTTCCCTTCTTTAACCAAGAGAACTCACTGTAACTCTTGGTTACAATTTTTTTTTTTGCTTTTTTGGGTCACACCCAGCAATGCTCAGGGGTTTCTCCCTGGCTCTGCACTCAGGAATTACTCCTGGCGTTGTCGGGGACCATATGGGATGCCGGGGCCCGAACCCGGCCGGCTGCATGCCCTACCCGCTGGGCTATCGCCTCCGCCCTTGGTTACAATCTCTTGGGGATACCAACAGAGGGTGACTGGCAGGAGCCACATGCACAACCTTACCATTTCAGCCTCTCTTCAAGGGCTCAACTTCCACCACTTCACTCTCTGCAGACATAAACAAAAGCTTCAAGTGCACTGGTTACTAGACTGATAACTTTGGGCCTTTCTAAATTGGTTAGTAGTCTTCCACCAACCACCCCCCCAACTTCCAGAAGTACCAGAAGTCACTTCCACCTCCCGTGTGCCCCTGACTTGTTGATTCACCTACTGAATCTCTCCTATGATTCATGACTAAAATCTCTGAGAAATTGCAGCAAAGCAGCTACGTTTTATGGCTACACTAGTCCCCATGGCTAAAATCTATGGGAAGCCTTAGGTGGAGGCAGTCAGTCGCCTACCCTCCACTGTATGCATACCCTCCACTGTAACTCAAATCTCCAATTCCTAATACTGGGCAGCAGCATGTAACCTCCCACTGTAATCCTCAAATTCCAATTCCCTAATACTTCTGCAGAGACACTGACTGAAAATTTTTTCAGGCACTCCAGTGATCAGGGTTGAGAACTCTTGGCCTTGTCATAGGGTGCAGGCAGAAGCCCTCAGTGCTTCTGTGTACTCCTGCAGCCTTAGCCACCAATCACAATCATGGCCGTGTTGGGACTTATCAACACCACTGTGTTCTGAGGATCACGATTCACAATTAAATGTCGCAGGATATAAACAGGCAGATAAACTGCAGCAACATAAAGGTGCACGCAGCTGAAATCTCAGAGGTGTTTTGAGGAGAGCCTAGGCAGAATTCCTGTTCTTTTTGAAGCCTCTGCAGCCAAACTCACTTCTTCAACGCAGCAAGACCAAAGCTCACTTCCAGCAATTCAATAATGGTCCGTTAAGACCCCAAACTGTATTAAATTTCAGGTACCTGGTAACCAGGCTGATATGATTTGGTCTTCTTAGGGTTGGGGCCTTCCCCACAACCTACTTCCTGATACACACCAACCCCACAGCCTTCCAATGTCAACTCATTTTCCAGACCATAGTTTCTGAATTATCTGAACCTCACAGTTTCTTATACACTGCTGCCATACCCCCAAAATCCTCAACAAAAATTCCAGTCATAGCACACCAAATTAGATGGGGAAGAAAGAATCCAACTAAGCTCAACAACAAAAGCAATGACACACAATCTCCAGTAGCAAGAAACACTTAGTAAATCCTAGCAAGGACTTTTAAGGTATTGATTTTTATATTGGAACTTTTTTATCTAATCAATTTCAGCTCTGAATTGTGTCAACAGTTATAGTTTTGTCTATAAAATTTTTTCAAGTGCTTGCTCCTCTAAAAATTTGTTCTGAAATAGTTTCCTTTTATAAAACAAGACTCCAAGCTTGAGCAACTTTAAAAAACAGAATAAAAAATCTGTTGTTTAAATGTAGTAGCTCTGCCTCGTGATCAGTGTCTCTGGTTCAAGCATACTTGGGATTGAAATAGACTTTGCTGTAGGATAGGACTCTGATGAGCAGGGCTTGAGATCGGCTTTTCTTGGGTGGAGCTCTGACGAGCTGTGGAGTCCAGATATTGAAAATGGTGGACCTCATGGTGTGGGGTTCCTCTGGCTTTCTGTGCTCTATTGGGATGGGACCAGGGCAAGAACTTGTCTTACCTCCTGGAGCCAGTAACAGCTCTGTCCCATGTATCTGTGTCTCTGGTTCAAGCATAACTGAGCTGTTACCCACTCTTCCTGTGCTTAGTTGATCATGAGGCATCTAAGAGGGAAGGCATGTTCTAGTCCTGGTCTGCCATCCCAATAGAGCCTCGCAAGAAGCGCAGAGGGAACCCCTAGCATCATGAGGGCCAGTTTCAAAATCTGGCTCCACAGATTGTCAGAGCTCCACTCAAGAGATAAGCTCTATCTGTCCCCGTTGCATGCATCTGCTTTGCGGTAGTGTGGTTCACTCAGCAAATGTACTAACTGAGAGCCTACTACTGAGAGTATGCCACCCACATGGTAGAGCCTGGCAAGCTAGTCATGTCGTATTTGATATGTCAAAAATAGTAACAATTATAGACCCCATTCAAAATGATCTGAACGAATGGTTTGAGGCTCTTCATGTTACTGGTGCGAGCAGATGCCCTTGGGCTTAACTAGCATGCAACAAGAGTATGGAGATGTTACTGGTGCCTGCTTGAGCAAATCAACGAACAATGGGAAGACAAGTGATACAAGTGTTTAAATGTAGTAGGAATCTATTTATAAAAATGAAAAGAACGTTGTCTGCTAGAAGAAATAGAGGCCTAGGAAAATCAGATTTATCATTGGAATTTCAAATTAAAAGCTGAAAAAAATCAATCCCAAAATATCCCTATCTTTCTAAAAATTTGTACCTTAATATTACTTAGTGACATATTATATAGACACAAGTGTATTTTATTCCATAAATGATTTTATTCACACTCGAATTTATTTATGAAGTAGAGAGGGAGGCTAAACTTGTTGAGGAACAAGTTATAACACTACTAATTAGTTAAAGGTGATTTGATGTTCCTAGGAATGCTTTTCCAGGTATGGTTCCATTTTCCAAAGCCTGGGATAATTCCATTACAATGAAATATGGCTTTAATGGTGTCTCCCTAAAGAGAAAGTATTGTAAAACACAATTAATTCTTAAAATTTGAATGTTATGATAGCACAACACATAAAGTTATTAACTAATGACTTTAAAGCAATATATAGTTAGCTATCATAAAATAATAGTAAATTATTTTAAAAATTAAAATAGCATAAAAGACACTGGTAAAGGGTCTTATTACCTTGTTAATGGTTGTTTACTAAATTTTTATGCCAAAAATAATGTTTAATATTTTACTACACTATAGCAAACCATGTTGGCACTACTACAGATACAAATTAAAAATAAATTAAATGAAACAATTTCATGATTATATATAAAACAAATGGAAAAAACCAAACTTTAAACTATGAAATATTTTAGAAATTGAATTTTTGCTCCAGTAAAATTTAGTAGAAATATAATTTAAAACAGAATTTTTATTAAATAAAAATATTTAACACCACATATCCATGCATTATTTCTCAATAAGACTAATTATTTTTTATTTCTTTTGTAGGGTTTAAGGAGAATGTATGACATTAAACTTATGAAAATATATATTTCTATAAAAATGCTCATCTACTCATCAAGGTAAAGAATATTATCTACTTATCAAAATAACCTTATCTATTTGTCAATATTTAGATGACAAAGTAGAGCACAAATATGACTTTTATCAATAATCAATAAATTCTAAAGTTCAAACTTTACTCACATAAAACGTAATAATATTAATCTAAATTGCTAATTTTAGCTTAGATCCTTGAGGTACATAATGCTTACTCATAGTGGCATTTGACACTGCATAATTGAATGTTCTCTTTATGGTAAACAACCAATGAGAGGTCCCAGAGTCACAGCTCCAAGGTTAGAACATACCTGCTTTGAGGACATGGTTATTGTAATTACATCATTTCCTTGAAGCAATTAAACACATTTAAGCTTTTGTTCTGTTAAAAAATTGCTAACAGAATTCTTGTGTGTGTAAAAATAGTAGCAATCCTTTTATTTTTCTAAATAAACTAATTCCAATACATTACTCCTTGGACTTAAGTAAATTGGATTTACTCTAAGACATTACTTCTGTTCAATTTGTAATAGTTAATATCACCACTCTAGAATAATAAAAGCCATGATGAGGGCACCTACTTTTACTGAACAGGCTTTAATAGCATGTTATGTCTAGATCATTGAGCCCTTATCCTGAATGACTTCAACACCTGTGAGTCAACAACTTCCATATTCACCCTCTCTAAGGACACAGCACAGATTTTTCTTTCTGAAGCATGACATTTTAGTGGTATTATGAGGGAGCTGGATACAGGTCCTCTTCTCGTAATCATTACAATCTCCAATTGCTTGAAAATTTTCCAAGAAGTTCTTAGAGATACTTTTGTTCTTACAGGGTCAACCAAACACATAGAGGCCATTTTCTATACCTGCCATTCTCCGGGTTAATCATAAATATGTTCACTTAAATTCAGGACTTGGAGCCAGCAGAGAAAAGGTCCAGCATCACACCTCCAAGAGAACATTAGACTGCTGAAATCTTAGTCTAGGTAGATTTGAACCAGATGGAGATGTCTGAGGCCTTCTTGCAATGGGGTCAGTCATATTCCCCCATTCTGACTGAAGTTCCAGCAGCCTGGAAGCCATATCTGACACCCTCCAACTTAGAAATGGCCCAGTTTTATAAGTATTCTCCAAAGAATCTTTACAGGTGGGACGAGTCTAAGTGGTGAAAACTCTGGAAAAATTCTCCCCACCTCCAGAAAAAATCCAGTATCTCCTAACCACAACTGGCATTTTGCCAGAGCTGCCAGAGAACATGATCCTGTTGAATATTCCCAAATATACTCAAGGACTTCTACAAACCAGAGACAGGCAGATTCCCCTTTTTCTGCCTGAGTGCCAGCAGCCCACTGCCGCACAGACACTCTGACTTAGAAATTGCCCAGGTTTACAGCTGTACTTCTCAACAAACTGCCAAGACATCAATTTGTCTCCTATCTATAGCTCATGGATTGTGTGGCTGCATAGGCGCCAGTGCAGGACCTAGAGGTTTCAGAACACTCTCAGCCCATAGGACCACCGCAAATTTTATTGAAATGTGTAAGAAACCTACCAAGCTCAGTGATGCTTAACACTCAACATGGGAGGCTCAACTAGCACTAACCAACACCATATAGATCCTCAGACAATAACTTCAGTAATATCATCGAGATATATAATTATACTGAATTGAATTCTATTAATCTAAGATTCAATAATTCCATTTGCCTTTGTGTGGTAGCAAATGATATGAAGTGAATTTTTGATTGTGTCTGAAGGGGGTCATGCTGGACTGGTGGATGGAAAACTGGGTCCTTGGTGGAAAAAGGGCACGCTGATGATGGATTACTGTTGGGACATTTAATGCCCCCAAAGCAAACTATATTATGAACAACTTGATACATCATGATAGATCATGGGTTTATAAACTATTTTTTATAACTTGGATTTGTATGATAGCAAAATTCATTTTCTTATTTTATTCTATCAATATTCCATATGTCTGACATTTAAAATTTCCCTTCTTGCAATAATTTGCTTGCACTGTTGGTTGCTGTGTCAGACCCAGTGGGTAAATACCAGTGGAGCACACACTATTGCTGCTCCAGGGCCCCAGACAGCAGTACTGTGGGAGAGATGGTACCTGATATGTAGCAAGTTTCTGAAGAGAAAATTCATGTTAAATATTTGCAAGGTAGACACTCCACCACTGAGCTATTATCAGGTGCATATCTATATATTTTTGAATGATAAGGTCCTAAGAATAGCCAAAATTAAGTTTTATTTATTGTTGTTGTGCTAACTTTGATATATAGGTGCCACAGCTTACTTAACTTAGATTAATGAGATTTAATAACAATAGAATAGAGAAAAATATTGCTCTAAATTACAGAATTAAATGTCAAAAATACATTCCCATGTTTTATCACTCTGATTTCTTCCATAATTGTATTTTTTTCTAAGAGACACATAATAGTTATCATTTTACCCTTTTAACTTTACAGTACATCGATATTAAGTACATTTACATGTTGTATAACCATCATCACTATTCACTTCCAAAGTTTTTCTGTCATATCAAACTGAAGCTCTGTACTCCTAAATTCATAATTGCCCCTTCAGTTTATCAGCCCCTTCCCAAGTCAAGGTAATCACTCTCCTATCACCAGTTTCCATGAATAAATGATAAAATTTGCCTGTATTAGATATGTCTTACACATGGTGTATGCTGCACATATGAAATATGTGTTCTCTCTAATTTCACTTAGCATAATGTGTTCAAGATTCACTCAGGTGGCAACATGTGTTAGAATCTTATTCTCTCACAGTACTTTTCTTTATCTGAACACATGATGGTGTTTGGCAACACAGTTGAGAAAGGAATTAGAATTAATAGCCTAGAAGGCAATAAATAAAATCTGTTTGTCATTAAAGAGATAAACATAGACAAAAGATGATGGTGAACTAAAAGGGAGAATGTAGAAGCTGACTTTGCAGCACTTGTATTTCGTCCATTGTACTGGAAAATCAATGTGAGCAATTCTGTACTTCTTTTATTATTTCATGCTGAACAAGAGGGAGTATCAGATCTATTTTTTGGCTTAAAAAATGGGCAAAAACCTTTAACAGTCTCTGTATATATTCTTTTCTTCCCAAGTCTTAATATCAGCAGGTTTTTCTCTTAAAATTTAGTGATGTTAATCATGTAATAAGATGTCATTGTTACAAAACAATGCAATGAGCAATTAGTACAAAGATTGCCAAGTTAAACACAGAGTAAAATCTGTCCACATATTCCCACACTTTTAAGCACATATTTCAGTGTGAATTGGCTGTGAGTTTCTGATGACAGAACTTGGCCCATCAGGCAATCATTCTCCCAGGATTCAACTCTCTCCAGAAACTGCATTTATATTTCCCAGATGAGTGTGTCTTTATCAAAAGCAGCAGTTAGGAAAGGGGCAAGTTTGGGATCAGAAAAGAAGCCTAGTTATGATGCCTAGTTTCACTCATGGAATATATGGGAAAGTACAGAAAAGATGTCTGGTTGATCTGTATTCTCAAAAGAGCATTAAGTTCATGTCATCAAAGATAGAAAGAAATAATTAAAGATCATAAGGCTGTTAGTATTTCTTATGAAATTTATTAGTTTACTTTCAAACTGTTTTTAGTATTTGTTACAAATATACAAATAGGTTCTTCTTACTGAAGATCTATGAAGACATAGGATGAATTCTTTATATTAGAGCTCCACCTAAGTTTCAGTTTATGTATTTGAGAAAATACAGATTCTTAAGTAGATATCTGTGACTGTCTCAAATACCTCTCTAACTATATAAAATTAACATAAAATTTACTTCATTTTCAAATACTTCTCCCATTTTGTGGTAGTCTTTTATTTTGCTGATACATTACTCTTCAATGCAGAAGATTTTTTATGTTGATAAAATTCTACTCTTGTTTTTTATTGTATTTACCATCAAATTAAAAATAATTTCCCAGAGCAATAAGACAATTCCTAATTTTTTCTACAAAAAATTTGGTTCCAGTTTTATATTTTTATCTGTTTATGTATGTGGTATAAAAGATAGTGAATTACTTTTATTGCTTTGCAAATGGTTATCTAGTTTCCAAACAACATTGACTGAAGATTCAATTCTTGCTCCATCATGTATTTTTGGATCCTTTCTTATAAATGTGACTGTATATGTTGGGGTTTGGGGGGGCCAATCTAGCTATTCCTTTGATCTATATGTCTTGATACTAATAGCAGCAAGTTTTTATTATTATCACATTGTAATATGGGTTAAAAACAGAAAGTGTTCTTCCTTAATCACTTCGGCAGGGGCCAGAGAGTACAATGGGTAGGTTGTCTTGCACAGAGCCAACTGGATTTTGATACCTGGTATTTCACTTGTTCCTCTAAACACCCAGAATAGTGATTCCTAAATACACAGCCAGGAGTAATACCTGAGCATTGCAGGGTGTGGCCACAAAACAAACAAACAAACAAACAACTATCAAAAAAGCAAAGCAATCTTGCTTTGGCATGAATGGAGAAACAGTACAGCAGTATGTAAGGTTCTTACCTTGTATAAAGCTAACCAGGGTTTAATCCTCAACACCTAGAGCCTCCCTGGGAGTAATCCCTGAGCTCAAATCCTAGAGAAAACCCTGAAAACTTCCCAGATTTCCATCCCTTCCATTCCACCCCCCCACTAAAAGAGAGGAGTACTACTTCAGCTACTTAGGTTTATTGTGGTGTCATACATGTTGAGAACTGTTCTATTTTTATGAAAAAAGGAAAAACAAGTTAATGATAAAAAGATCTACCAAATAATTCATATATTCAGAAAAATGTTTTCACTTCTCAAAAATGCATTCCAGTCATTAATACTGGTCTGGGGCATTTGCTCATTTAATATACTTAGAATATGAAGATGTTTGCATAACAAGTGAAATTTCATTTGTTTACATTAATAATTAATTGACTGTCTGGCTGACACTACAAACTTTTTTTAAAAAAAGAACTTGGTCAGAGAATTTAATTAGTCCAGTTCCATGCTGTTTCCATCATGGACAATAGTAACAAAACATTTTAAAAGAAAATTGGCCAAAATATCTAGTCAATTCAATACATTCTGTTTTTATCTCTATAACTTTAGAGTATAGTTTCTAGTTAGGTAATAAGATGTATACCAATTTAATATTTCTTAGTATGATTTTGACAGTTTATGGTCATAAACATCTGGTTCCTTATGGCTCTACACAAACTTAATTTCTAATTGTTCAAAGTTTTTTAAAAAGAATGTCTTCAGAATTTAGATGTGTATTGAATTTAGTCTGTACAATAATTCAGGTGAGATGGCCATTTAGATATTTACTCTTCTAGTATCCTTCCATCCTTGAGAAGCTTGCATTCTCCCTGAGCATGCTTCTCTCTGCTCTCCCTTCTTCCTTTCCTAAAAAGCTTCCAAATAAAAGATTTTTGCTTCAAAAATATGTATGTACTCTTCTAATATATGAACATGAATATTTTTTGTAGAGACATCTCTTTTTTTAAGTGATTGAGAGATCTCAAGGTATAATTATGACAGTGTTAGAATCAATTACCCAAAGACAAACCCCAGATCTAAGTTCATCTAATTTTTTTTTACAAGGAAGCAGGGTACATAAAGCCTCTTGAACAAATGGAGTTTGGTGAACTGGATGACCATGTAAAATACCAAAGCTGGATCTATATGTCAACTACACAAAAGCCAATTCAAAGTGAATCAAAGGTTTTGAGAACAGAATTGAATTCATAAAGCACATCAATGAAAATATTGGCAGGATACTCCAAGATTTGGATCCCAAAGGTGTTTTTAATTATATGATTCCAGAAACAAGAATAAATGGGGCTACATCAAACTAAAGAGTTTCTGCATAGCAAAAGAAAACATGGAGTAAAACAAAAGAAATCAAGGAAATATTTGAACTGAGTTCATCAGATAAAGATGTACTATATATGATATATAAATAGCTCACAAAGATCAACAACAACAAAAAATACTACAACCTGTTCAAAAAATTGGGAGAGGAAATGAACAGACACTTCTCTGAAAAAAAGACAGACAAATGGCCAATAGCACATGAAAAAATGTTCATCACAACTTATCAGGGAAATCAAATCAATATAACAAGACATCATCTCACACCAATGAGAATGCCACATATTTTTTTAGAAAGGCAAACAAACAAAAAAAAAGCCTGGGGAACAATCTGTGTTGGCAGGGATATAATAAAAAAGGAAGTCTCATCCACTGCTTGTGAGGGATTTTGTCTGATAACTTCAAAGTAAAATTGCATATATTTAGTGGATATTTGGTGAAAAAGCGTGGATATGTCTCAGAAAAATATAAGAGCTTTATGATGCAGCAATTTAACTTCTGCAAAGAAACAGAACATTAACGTAAAAGGATATATGCACATCAGTATGTATTGAAGCACTGAGTACAATAGTTATGATATGGAATCAACCTAGGTGCTCAATGATGGATGAGTAGATAATGAAGGTATGATATTGATGCACACCACCCCATAATGTTACATGAGTCCTGCCCGAAGTGCCCTAAATGTAGAGCCAGGAGTACCATGGGGTTTGGACCCAGCCTCCAAAATTGTCAAATAATGTTCATTTTCAGTGTTTTAGTGGAGGGTAAATATTATTCTCCCTCTGTGTTAAACATTATTCTTTTCTTATAGTCTATAATTACAGGTACCTTAACGTATTTTTTATGATAGAAGATACATGCATAAAACATTAAGTAAAAATTAATTCAGTATATAACCAATTGCATAATTAAGTATTACATACCTCAAATACCACTGACACAGGACTATGAGTGAGAGTTATGGGTAATCAAGAAATATCGCATGTGTGAGTGGATGTTACGACCTACAGGAAGACTAGGTTTGGGAATTGTTTAAGAGGACTGAATCAAAGCATGAAAATAGATAATTTATGCTGGAAGAGTAAGAAAAACTAAATTCAATGAATTATAAGAAAAAATGTTGTAGGGTAAAATAAAAAAATAAGAAGAGTTGTTTTAGAGGTCAGGTCTACCAAGTGATACTCAGGAATAGCTTAGTGTTTACTCCCAATGATACAGTCCAATCCAGAGGATACCTAGATTAAGGTGAGGCTAGGTGCTGGTTGCTTCCCAGGACCCTGGTGCATGGGGTGCCGGTGTCATCCTTGTCATACTTGGTCCTCTGGAGGCTCAATGGAAGGCAGAGCATTAACCCCTTTCCCTATGGCTCTTCCTACGTTTTTTAGGTGCTCCAACTCACTCAAAATTGGGAAAATAAAGGTGAAAAGATCATGCAAAGCAATGTAGATTATCTACATGCACTCTAGTCCCAAAAATAAATAGGTGCACATATAACAAATGTTTAATAGCAAAGTTAACTTAGGAGGAGCACAAAGAGCCTATTCAAGGATAAGAAAACACATTTTTGACAGCCCTGAGCTATACTGAGAGATGAAATGACTTTTTCCTCCTATTTCTACTTCTTAATAATTCCTTACACTGCTGCACAACTACTTCTCCCTTCCTGATTACAGCTGTCAAGTCAGTCCTGGTGGAATTGCTCCATAACTGTTCTCTACTCAACATGTCATTTATACTTTAGAGGGTTTTTTCTAGTTGAGATATTATGGCTGATAAAACTACCAAATTAATGCTTTAGTCATGCAATGTCAAGTGTGCTGCCCCCATTCCAGAGTTCCAGTATCCTTCCAGCACTGCACCCAGGATACTCCATTCTATCGACCTTTCCTGTCCCCCACCGCACCTCATTTTTCAGGATCCATTCTTGTTGGCAGAGTCTCGAAGTCTGTTTTCATTCAAAATCAACTTTGGGTTTACTTGGGAGACAGGTTTCTGAGTGCACAATTTCATGGACATCAGTAACTAACAGTATGCTGAGCTTGGCTCCATGTCCCGTAAGAGCAGGCTAGTGCATCTTTTTTTCACCTGCCTGATCAAGTGGCAGTGCATTGTGAGCTTGAAATTGACTATGATAGGGATAATTTTTGCCATGAAAACAGACAAATGATATAAATCAAAGGGTTGGATTTAGTTTGGTTTGGAATGGGGAATGCTCATTTTTTTTTATACATTTGATCAGCAATCATCATATACTACTATTTCTAGGTACCTTACAGAAACGTTTTAGTTACAGTTTTCATGTGACAATTAGAATATCCTATAAGTACATAAATCACAAATAAGGCTACCAGCCTAGAAAATTTATGAAATGTATAAAAAATCACAATCTGCTTTTGTTAGTGCATATGTACTTCCATAAACTATAAAATTTGATGTGTTTGTGTTATGCAAATAAATGCAGTCATTCTGTATTTGCCTCTCTCCTTCTGGCTAATTTCACTAAACATAATCTTCTCCATGTCCATCCATTTATAGGCAAATTTTATAACTTCATTTTCCTAACAGCTGCATAGTATTCCCATTGTGTAGATGCCAACCTAGAACTGAGCATTAAAAAAGAGGCAAAAAGGTACACATGACAACCCTTTAATGTATGTTCTGTAATCCATAGTCTGGAGGGGAAGGAAAAGAGAAAGAGAGAGAAAGAGAAAGAAATAAAGAACCTGCCATGGATGAGGGCTGGGGAAGGGAGGGAACCTGGGATGTTGGTGGTCGGAGATGGGCACTGGTGAAGGGATGGGTGCTGGAACACTGTATGACCAAACCCAAATATGAACTTTTTAATTGTATATCTTTGTAATTGTAAAAAAAAAAAATTTAAAAATTTGATGTGTTTGTTCTCACAAAATTTCCAGTATCCTTGAAATATATATAGGGAGAAAGATTTGAACTTTAGTCTCAACAACTCCTAAACTCTAGAATAGATATTCTAACCAGGACAACCGTAAACTGTCAGTAAAAGGACATATTTAATACGAGTCCTTGTGACTAATGAACTTGCATAATTCAATTTATCTAGATGTTAAAACTTAGAGTTTAACAAATTTCAAGTGCAACTCAGTGAACTCATCTTGTAAACTGTTCCTATAATTGCTTTAATAAATCTGAAGTCTGAAATAGTCAGCACAAAATGCATATTTATTTTCTAAATATGTGATGATACTGTGACTGAAAGCAGGAAATCATGAAGAAAATTAAAAAATAAAACAACAAGTTTGTACAATGTGTCTTGAATTCTCAATAGACCAGGGATTTCCTCTTAAAGATTTGAAGTGATAGTAACAAGTCATTGCACCTTTGTTCTAAACAAGTTCAGAATGTATTTAGATAATGGTTCGCTCAAAATTATGCACTCCCCATAAATTCAAGACACTGTCAATATTTCTCTGGTTGAGAACACAGTCTAAAGTGAAACTGACAATAAACAGTTACAAATTAGTTCGGGAACTGTGTTTCAGATAAATTATTGAAAGTAATATTGTAGGTAGGATTTTGGTAGGGACAACGTTCTATTTTTCTTTATTTGTTTTGTTAGTGGGCCACACCTAAGGAAGTTGCTTATTCCTGGTTCTATGTTCAGGGCTCATTCCTGAGAGCACGGGGAGGGGGCAATATCATTGAGGTGTGGGGACCAAATCTTGGTTGGGTGCATGAAAAGCAAATGGCTTACCAGTGTTCTATCTCCCCATCTGGGAAAAAATTTCTTATGGAATGCAAGTAAAATTTAAAAGGTTAAAAATATTAAGAGGGAAAGTAAGCTATTTTTAATTGGGGGGCTTGAGAGATAGTAAAGTGGTTCTTGCCACGTGCTTGGTTGCTCTC
Organism: Cryptotis parvus; assembly: GCA_021461705.1. Lineage (NCBI taxonomy): Eukaryota > Metazoa > Chordata > Mammalia > Eulipotyphla > Soricidae > Cryptotis > Cryptotis parvus. The sequence continues at coordinate 15,394 of JAJIBD010006908.1, read as the reverse complement.
CCCACACCCTGTCTATTCCCCATGTCTTGCCAGGGAATGATCCCTGGCAGGGCCAGAGAAAACTCTGAACATTGCAGGGTGTGGCCCCAAACAAAACAAAAGCCAGAATAAAAATTTCAAATATGTATAGGACTAATGAAAGAATGAAGCCAATTTTAGAAAAGAGTATAATTTAAAAAAGATACTTTATTTCAACAATACATTTTTTAAGCAAACTGAAATATTTGGAGAAATGAAGATCACCAATAGAGCTAAATTGGCACTCATTAATGAGAATATGACAAGAACTAGCTGAGCAAGAACATAGAATTAGGAATTCCAAGGCAAGATAAAACTTGCATCACTACAATATTGATAGAAAGCAGTGCTTTAATGAGTTTTTCTCCAACCTTCCTTTTTATAGCATAACAGATAACTGATAACATAATTTATTAACGGGCAATTTTTTCTTATATTCTCTATTTTTCTTGGTAACTTTTTATTACCCAACTACTTTATATAACTCCAGGACAAAGAAGAAATATGTATATTGGTTTAAAATCAGAGTATAGTTATTCAGCATTTATTCATGATGTTCCAAATTTAGAATATGATTGAACTTAATGATTTGACAAACTATTTCTTTCCTTACTCAAGGAGTCCATTTGAGTACTTTTTTAAAAATTAAGGACCATATATCAAATCTCTGACTTTCATTTTCTAACATTCTTTTGATAGGGGAAATGTCTCACACCAAACTAATTTATCACCTTGAGGAATGTCTCACACCAAACTAATTTATCACCTTGGTCAGAGAAAGAGATTGCTACTTTTAAACATGGGACAATTTTTCTCTTTCTGGGGCTGAAGAGATAGTTTGGGGCCCACGGTACTTGTCCTGTATGTGAATAATTGTTCAGATTCCCCAGCAGTGCCAGGAGCCATCCCTGAGCACAGAGCCAGGAGTAAGTCCCAAGAACCACCAAGTGGTTTACTTCTAGATTTATACTTAAGAACCAGACTTGGGGTGACACATTGGGTTGCCAGGGATCAAAACCCAGGTCAGCTGTATGAAAGGATAACGCCCTACCTGATGTGTATTACTCAGGTCCTGGCTTACTTCACTTGTATCACTTGTCTCCCCTTTGATTATCGATTTGCTCTAGTGGGCATCAGTAACATCTCCATACATCCTGTCACATGCTTGTATAGCCCAAGGGCATCTGCTTGCTCCAGGAACAAAAGAGCCTCAACCCATTCAATCAGGTCATGGAATGAGGTCTATAATTGTTACTGGTATTTGGCATTTCAATTCTGACATACGTAGCTTGCCAGGCTCTGTCATGCAGGTGGGATACCCTTACTTACTATCATTTAAAAAAGGTAAAATGATGAACTTTCTTACATATTTGTTGCCATATATATTACTATACCTTGAACTTTTCCCATTCTTTTTGATGCTCTTTTTGCACATATTCATTTTTTCATCCTCCTACAAGAAACATGAGTAATTTTATTAGATGAGCTAATACTTTTTTCAATTTTTTATGATATGCTGTGACTTAGTCACTAAACTATATATTCAAAGTAAACCTTAAAAATGTGGTCAGCTGTAGTCAACTGGAAAAACAGTATCAAAGGAGTTGAAAAGGAGCAAATTTTTAAAAGATAGAATAACTTATTCAATGATAAAACATATGAAGACAGTCATATTTTCTCTTCAAAGATAAACAGGGCCTTGGAATATGAAGTATGGTGGCTTATAACAAATAACTATTAAACAAGTAAACTATACAAAGTGACATACATAACACATAATCATTCTCTCGCTCCTCCACTTCTCCCTCTCCATCCACAGCAACTTACTTTCCAGGTATTCTTTTATGTGAGAAACACTTCCGTTGTATATAAATAACAAGAAACAGGGGGTGCAAGAATCTTATCACTCAATTTTTTTAATAAAGATATGGTAGATATGCTTTCTGGGGTTCTTTTAATACTATGATTTTTATTTCTTTTCTTCCAGGTTATATAACCATTTTTTTCTTTATATATTCACCTTGTAAGTATAATGAGTTATTATAAGTTTTAATAAACTACAATTGATATAATGTGCACATACACTTAAAATCAGCAATTATATTACTAATAGTATGCAAAAGGTTTGTGATTTCAAAATAAACTTGATCAACAATTTGTTCACTTGACATCCTGTTATTCATCGATTTGCTCGAGCGGGCACCAGTAACATTTCCATTTGACCCTATCACGTGCCAGTGTAGCCCAATGGCATCTGGTTGCTTCAGGAATACGAAGAGCCTCAAAAACGTTCATTCAGGGTCTTGACGAAGAAGTCTGACCATCTTGTAGGTGGGCGGCCACATGATCTTTTGACATCCCATGGGATCCAGTCAAAATAAACATGAATTTTTTATATATCTGTTACATTTGACGTATATTAGGATACAGACACTTGAAAATAAAGCAGGTTTCTTAGAAAAAGTGTGCAGAACTTAACATCCCTACTCAATATCTATAAAATATCTTATATCTACATATGAACAACATAATTAAATTAACAATTAATTAGCTTATTCCTTATTATAAATATTAGATATATTATATTGTCCTTTTAGTGAAATTATTATATTCACATAAAATACTATTTTCAAGGCTAGAGATAGTAGTACAGTGAATAGGGCATTTGCCTTGCAGATTGCTAACCTTGCTCTGAACCTTGGTATCCCATATAGTCCCCAGACTCCTGCCAGGAGTAATCCCCGAGCACTGAGCCAGGAGCATGCCCTGAGCAATTCCAGTTGTGGCTCAAAAGCAAAGAAAGATTACTGTTTCTAGTTGTTCAAGATGATGGACGATGTCATTGTTGATAAAATATAATTAATTCAGAATAAGTCACATAAATTATCCATTTCCAACAAATATGTATGACTCTAAACTTTGCAAAACATGATTCAAATGTTAATTTCACACACACATAAATATATTACTTTGTTACCTATGTTTTTATTTGAGTATTCATAGCTTATAATGATTACTAAGAATACATTCTCAAAGAAACTGCCCTTGTTTAGATTGAAAATCTGGATCCTTTTGGCAATCTCTTTTGAAATTATGCCTATGATGACCTCAGTGGGAGTTCGGATTAATTGTAGTGTTTCTGACTTTCCTGACAATATTATTCCTCATACAAGGATAACCTGCTGGATAGCTTCACGTTGTAAAATAGCCAATGACCCCATTCTTCTTTTGGCATTCCAAATAAGACATCTCTCAATGAAAACAAAAAACAGATTTTCAACACACACAGCTGTCTAGGATGACACACTCAAACATATGCGAAACCGGAGATCCTCTCATATGAGTAATAAATGCTGATCTGCCGGTGATTCCAAGATTTCCTAGCAACATCCTTTGGTTTTTGTAACAGTAGAATTTTGTTCATGATTCAGATAATTATATTCTTCAATATTCCCGTGTTTATGCTGCTATCTGGCTCTTTACTCTCAAAAATAATAATTAGATTAAAAATTTACCCTAGGCATTATGTGGTTTACAAAACTAAATGATTGTGTTACTGTTATTTACAATGTTAATGATGGTTTCACATGTGCATCAACTCCAGCACAATAATATATAAACCTTTATTTGTAAACCAGTTAGTATTCCATTTTCATATTATTTCAAGTTGCAAAGATGATTTTTTTCTGTCCTATCTAAATAAATTCTTAATTTCCCTAAAATTCCAATAGTTTTGCCTAGAATTCATGCTCAGTCAAATAACATTTACCTCATTTTCCCTTGATTTCCACATTTCAACTTTTGTGGAGGTCAGTGAATCAATGAGTCACTTGACTTATTTGCTATTCTATTTCCACAGCCTTAACTAGAGAAATGGTGTTCACTAAATAAGCGTTTTTCAGATCAAATAAAGAAATGAATATATTTATTTTGTTTCTATTCTTTATATCCCACCATGATTTATTTTTTTTTTTATTTGGGGGGGAGAGGTTTTAGGGATTCCACCCATTCAGTGTCATGTAATTTAAATTTTACAAGTAAACAATAAATATCATTCAACTTAATTAAGACTTCTCTTAACTTATCCCTGAATTATATTAGCGTTCAATATTATTACTTGATTTAATAAATTAAATGTGTTCAATTAAAATTTTTAGAAGAAATAAAATCTTACATTTTTGTTTTGAGTTTTAATAGATGCATACATTTATTAGCACAGATAAGCAAGGATAAATACGCCTGCACCATCTAGAAAAATGCAATAAACCTTTTGAGAAAAGTCCCTTCTCATTTAACCTTTTTAAAAAATTAACATAGTACTTTTTTAAAACCAAATGTGAACACGTTTCTTTTTTCCTAGTTTTGTTCACTTAAGACTACTATCTGTAGTCATTATGTTACTTATGACTTACTATTGATATATAAGATGCCACTGCATAAAGAAAGCATAGGGTGTTGGATACTTTTCCTTTTGATTGATACTTTTAATTTTATTTTTCATTTTTTATTAGAATCTAGGGTGCTATAAACATTCATGTAAAGATATGAAGAGCATTTTTGTCTTAAATACTTAGGAATGAAAATGTTGAATCACAGGATAGATATATTTTATAGAAAATAGCCAAATGATTCTCCAAGCAGTGCACAAGGAGCTGCCTCAGGATGAGTCTCGGTAACACTTGGCCAACTAGACCAGTGGTATATTGCGGGGACCCCTGGATGTGGTGCTGTCCAGAGCTGTGTGCTTTGGACCACAAAGGACAATGATCAGTATTGGGGAGATTCTGGGAATCTCCAGACTATAGTTTATGATGCTTGGGAATTCCATAGTGCTGGGACTTGAAATCGGTCAGTTTCTTTGTGCACCTTTAAGTTCAAGTCCCTTATCACTATCCCAACCTTTCTTTTTCTGTTATTTTTTTTTGAGTGGGCCATACCATACAATGCTCAAGAGTAACTGCTGGCTCTGCACTCAGGAATTACTCCTGGATGTACTCAGAGGACTGTATGGGATGCCAGGAATAAATTATTTTTCATGTTATTTTAGGCCATTCCGTTTGTTCTTCTGTAAAAGTGCCTGTTAAGATAATTTTCTAATATTGATTTTATGTCTATTGATATAATAATAACTTACATATTCTACAGGGACATCGTTATTCAGATTTACAAGTTGTGCTTATTTATCTCTGTCTGTGCATGTTGTGTTGATTTTATTAATCAGGTCTTTGGATCAATAGAGAGTGTCAATTTTGCTAAAATTTAGAAAAAATATTTCAACTATTTTTGGTCGATCATTTTAGAAAATGTTCTTCGATTTTTGTGTTCCATCTATAAAAACACCCAAATATACATAGATTATAAATACATTCTACTAATTTTTAATGTTTGACCTATCTAGAATTACACTTCTTCTTTGGAATAGAGTTGGGGTTAAAGATTTTTTTTCCTTCTTAAAGAAACACTTTGCAGTCAAAGCAGAAAAGCACTTCCATTTTTAAGACATAAAATTAACATAAAATTAGCTTGATTTAACCTAAATATTCTTCCCTCATGAAAGACTATAATCTTAACTGCATTAGAAAAAATTCCTTTAGCACACAACAATGTTTAAACACAAGCCCTAAAAATTAAGGTGTGGAATTTTTGTGTAGTTATTATCTGCATATCACATTTTGCTTTTGTTAATTTAGTTATTTATTTTCTCTCTTGTGATCACACCTAGTGGTTCTCAGGGCTGACTAGCAAGACTCAGGGAAATATACGGGGGTGCCATATGGGAAACACATAGGAAACAAAAGTGGTAAAACAGAAGTCTAAAATTGGGTATACACACATATGGTGTATGTGCATAAGTATATATATTAGATTTGGGGTCATAACCAGTGGTATTGAGGGATTACTCCTGGTTCTGGTTCTGCACTCATGAATTACTCTAGAGCTCATTGTGGGACCATGTGGGATGACGCAGAATGAACCAGGGTCAGCCTTGTGCAAGGTAAGCACTATACCCAATCAACTATCTTTCAGCTTCATAGAATAAAAATTTTATCTGAAAATATAGTTCTTACCCAAAAAAATTCAGTTGAAACATTGGAATTATGTGTGAGGGTTTCTCAGAGACCTGGGCCCTTCAAAAACAGGATGAGAATGCTATTTGGGTCTCCCAAAGAGGAATCAAAAGAACTATGCTTGGGATATCATGACTCACTCAAGGGAGAGAAGAAATCCGAGTACGGTCCTCCAGCCACCATTGAGAGTCAGGGACATGCTCTCATTTGCCAAGGCCTCAAAAAAATCAGATAGGCTGAACATCTAATGCGAGTGGAGAGGACCACTGGACTAGGAGCTGTTACCGACTGGATCCCATGGAACGTCAAAAGATCACTTGGCTGCTCACCTACAAGATGGTCAGACTTCTTCATCAACGCCCTAAACAAATGTTTTTGAGGCTCTTTGTATTCCTGGAGCAAGCAGATGCCATTGGGCTACACTGACACATGACAGGGACAAATAGAAATGTTACTGGTGCCTGCTCAGGCAAATCGATGAATACAGGATGTCAAGTGATCAAGTGATAGTGTGACTGTGTGTATGTGAATTTCCAAACATGGGGTATTTTAGATACATCCTTGTCCTAGAAAAGATGAATCTCAAACATTTTGGTCTTAGGACACATTTCTTCTTTAAAAAATTATTGGGGCCAGAGCAATAGTCCAGTGGGTGAGGCGTTTGCCTTGCTACGGCTGACCTGGGTTCGATCCCTGGCATGGCATGTGGACCCCTGAGCACTGTCAGAGTAATTTCTGAGTCCCGAGCAAGGAGTAACCCCTAAGCATTGCCAGGTGTGACCAAAAAAAAAAATAAAATTATTGTAGGTACAAAACTTTTGTATAATTATATATATATATATTTATAGTACATATACACATAAAATTATGATGGTGGGGTCTAGCCCTGGCCCGCCACCCCAGCAGAGCCCTCACAACAAGCCAGATGAACCCCCACTCCATGGGGTCTCCCATTTTCCACATCTGGACCTCCGTCTCATAGCAGACAGCCCCGGATCATTTGACACCCATCCTGCAGCATTTTTTTTTTTAATCCAGCCCAGGTATGCTGACCCAGAGACTCGCAGACATAGGGCAGAGTTGCTACCAGCACTTCCTGTTCCCAGCCACTCACGAGGCGCCCGGGGGATGGCGGGTTCTAGCCTGGCCCCCCACCCCAACAGAACCTCGCAACAAGCCAGATGACCCCACTCCATGGGGGCGCCATTTCCACATCCAGACCTCCCTCTTGTATCAGAGGAGCCTATCACAGCCTGGATCATTGACACCCACCCTGAAGCAGTTTTTTTTTTTCAATCCGCCCAGGATCCAGAGACTCGCGGACATGGGGGCAGAGCTGCTACCAGCTCTCCTTGTGCCCAGCCTCACAAGGCACCGGGGAGGGATGGCGGGTTCCTAGCCCTGGCCTGCCACCCCAGCAGAGCCTCCGTAACAAGCCAGATGACCCTCCCACTCCATGGGGCTGCCATTTTCCACATCTGGACCTCCTCTCATCTCAGAACTCCATCCAGCAGACAAGCCTATCACAGTCCGGCTCACGGGGCCTTGTGGCTTATCAATAAATGCTGTATTTACAGGTGACAACAAGAGTATACCACCCGCATGGCAAGCCTGGCAAGCTGTCCATGTCATATTTGATGCCAAATACCAGTAACAATTATAGACCTCATTCCCATGACCTAATATATTGGTTTGAGGCTCTTCATGTTCCTGGAGCTAGCAGATGCCCTTGGGCTCTACTAGTATGAGATAGGACATATGGAAATATTACATTGGAGCCCGCTTGAGCAAATTGATGATCAACGGGAAGATAGTGATAGTGATAGTGATTATTTTAAATAGAAAGAGTTAGCCCACTACATATTGTCACAAAATAATTTCTAATAAAATGACATTTTCACACATAAAAAATAGAATATACAAAGAAATGGCAGGCTGTCCTGTGTTTATAGATTAAAAGAATAAATATCACAAAATGGTCACTGACCTAAAACTACTTGCATATTCATTAAATACCTAACATAAAACCAAAGCCTTTATTCAATGACTGAAACAAACGTCACAGATGGAGTCCCTATTTAAAAAAAAAAAAAAAAGAAAACTTTTCTGTAGTAAGAACATAGTATCAAAACTAAAAGACAAGCAGTGGAAGATTCTTGTGTATCATGCTAATTTTTGTATATCATCAGTTTAACAATCAGCATGCAAAAACTGCAAATAATGCACAATTAAACAACGGAAAAAGGAAGAAACGAAGGGAAGAAAGGGAAGGAAAAAGGAAAGGAGAAAAGGGAGGAAGAAAGAAAGAAAAATTTGGGGACAATAGGGAACATCTGTCTATTTCTAAAGGTAGAGACTATGGGAACAAGCACAGTGAGGCAAGGGATCTCTAGAAATGGAAGGCCACAAGGAGGCCTAAGTAGTGCCTGATAAATCAGATGAGGAAGGCTCTGCCTATGGCCACCAGAAGATTATCATCTGAGCCTCTCTCCCTCACTTTAGTGGCCCAACATTCTTGAAGCAAAATAAATACTCCCCTACCCACCTAAAAAAGGAGAGAAAGGGAAGCTCCATCTCTCTCTGGAAGCCTGCTTTAGAGAGTCCTCCGATAATTTCAGTTACCCTGCTTTTACTATCCCTTCCTTTTCTGTTCCCCTAAATGCCTTTTCCGTGTTTGAGAGGAAAACATCTAAGCATTTGGATCCATTACACAACCAAGAACATGGAAGTTGGAATTTCAATAAGAACATAGTTCTGTAAAGATATGCTGTCTATAAATAATTTCAAAGAGCACCAAAAAGGATTTTGAAAAGGTGAAATATAATGTCTCTCTTTTGAGATTAAAAAAAAAACAAAACCAACCTATTTAAGGCTAGTTTTCATGAGGGCATGCATTAATGGCAAATAGCTTATTTTTGTAACAGTATCTATTACTATATAAATATATTACTTGAACTTTTTTTTACTTCATATAAAATAATTTTGGGTTTATATTTTATAATTCTAAGTAAGCTCTTATTAACATTTTAACATCTAAATGTTAAAATCTAACAATCTAAAACAATGTTTATAACAATCATAAATTTGCAAAGGTTTTCATTTATAAACATGGTAGTTGGACTGGGGGACACTTATGTCCCCCTCTATGCTAACAGATTAACAACTAAAAGATAAAGATAGGAAAAGAATTGCTTCTGCATTTACGTGTTTACAATTTGATTGAAGAGGTGAGATAATTTTAAATAACTTATAAATGAAAGAGGAATTATGTACATAAAAGCAGCATAAGGAAGAGAAGGGAGAGTAAAACCTTCTCAGTCAATGCGAGGCACTGAGAAAAGAATTTGGAGAGGAAGTTACCCAGGAATAGAACTAGAAAAATAAATGTAATAAACCACAGCGAATACAACACAGACAAAGGCATAGAGGTATGAAATAAGACAGCACACTTGGAAAATTTGAAGCAATTTGGTGTTAGCAGAGCATGAAAAGTAGAAGAATAAGTGGCACCAGAAGGGCTCTAGAAAAAGCAGTGGCTGAATCATAGATCAGCTTATTTTTTAGCTAAGTTTTCAGGCACTGGTCTATAAGCCTTGAAACAAACGAGTTGACTGGTATTTAAAGAACGAGAGCGCCTATATTCCCCAGATTTATACAAACGTTTGTACACTTTCTCCAACCATTTAATGAATCATCTATGAAGAAAATTATAGCAAAAGCTCATTGGCATGTGTGTTCATCTCTTTAGTACTTGACACATGCAGTGATCAAAGTTCACAGATCTAGAATATGTCTAGACAATCGGAGAAAATTGTGGGCTTGGAAAGAAAATTGAAAATTTGAGAAAAATGTCAGGCTTATTGAATCACATAGTAGAATTACCGCCAAATATAATTTAGTAGTGTCAGGAATTGCAATATTGCACTGCAGTCTCATTTGCGCACTAAACTCCGAAAATCTTGATGGCCTCTAAGTCACAGAAAACTCCTTGCTCTAAGGTATCCCCCCGTTACCACAGTTCTGTCCAGGGCCTTAAAACTGTAAATTTCAAATGTTATGAAATTCAAGAATAAGTTAGCTAGTCAATGAAGACTAAATTATCAAGCCTATCAAACACTCATTTTATTAAAAAAAGGTGGCAAAAGCTTGACAGGGCATACTTAACCAGCAACGTTTGGATATTAGCCTAGACACCACCTATTTCACACCTCCACTGAATTCAGGGAAAATATCTGGCTTTTGATTTATTTTAAATGATGGCATAAATTTTAACTCCCCATATTTATTTAAATTATCTGTGTCATTCCACTAATGGTATTTTAAGGCAATTTTTTTTAAAAAGTCAAACATGGAGAGTGAGATTCAAAAGTTAAACCGTGCCGCAAACATTAAAAAAATTGAAAAAGCTAACTACACTTATTTGATTATATTGTAAAAGCAGCAAAATAGAAGCTGGAAAAAGAAATGCCATTTTCTCAATTGAAAGTGAAACAGTTTATACATTCTGGTGCTATAAACCTAGTATATAGACAAATAACCTTCAAAAAATGTAGCTACTAAAAGTAAATGTGTAGGTCAATTTTTACTTGTAGCTCTGGGAAGTATACTGTAATAATACAAAAGTATTTCTACAATGAGTTATTTAAGATGGAGCAACAAGATGTGTTCAAATTCCACTATGAGAGACTTTTTTTTTTTTTTTTTGCTTTTGGGTCATGCCCGGTGATGCCTTGTGTGTTGATTCCTGGCTCTGCACTCAGGAATCACATACTCCTGTGGTGCCTATAGGGACCATATATGGGATGCCGGGATCAAACCCAGGCCGCATGGGCTAGCCGGGCAAAGGTAAAAGTTCCTAACGCTGGACTCATTGTCTAGCCTCTACTAGCGTAAATGTATAATTCCATTTTATCTGTTTTATTTTGTGTTTTAAAAGCCAGAAAAGAAGTTTATCTTCTTTATACAGCGGCATTTAAAATGACACAATATTTTTCTTTAGATAAATTTAAACAAATTGACTTATAGAATTAGCATAGTTAGCATTATTATGAGGCCTCCGTGAATATACTAATAGAAAATAGTAATACTAAATGTCACTACATTTGTAATGTAATAAATTTTAACTACTTTAGAAAACATGTAAAATACAAGAACAACATATTTAAAAATATATTAATGGGCAGTATAGAAATAGTTTGATTTTTAGCAACACCAAGCGGTGTGCTTAGGAATACTTCCAGCCTGCCTGCGCAGCGACCCTTGATAAATTCCTGAGAGACCTCTTTCTTGAGGTACTCAGGCAGCATGCACTCAAGCCTACTTCTATACTAGTTTACTCCTCCCTTGCCATCTCTTCCAGAACCATCATGGATATATTTTTAATCATATGAGCTGAGTAGAAACATCTGCGTGAAAGAAAAAAAGCGCAAGAAAATAACAATGGGCTGTGTGATAATTTATGAAATGTAAAATGTAATGTGGGGGTATAAGTAAAATATAGCTACATAGTTTTATACCAATATTATGAAATTTTGGCATGACAATTTAAAGTCAGAGTGAAACCTTAGTTTTATTTTTGTTTCTTCTCCCTCCATCCCAGGCGTGAGGCTCTGGAAACGACACCACTGTGCCCATTGTAATAGGGAGTGCGCAGTGAGCTCCAATGGGGTGCCAAAGGGTCCCTCCCTTTGCCTCGCCAGGCAGGTCTGCAGTACTCCGCTAATTAACCTGTCTCATATGAAAGAGCATATACCGCAGCCCTGAAATGCAGACAGATCTGCTCAACAACCCCAAGCATGCCTTTGCAGTTATTCTTCATGGTCATTCCCTGTGACTATAAGCAAAAAAAGAGAACAATCTCCAGGCTAGCCATCTCCCACCTACCTCTTCTGTGTGGTTAATTTCATGCCACCTAACCCAAGCACAAATAAAGAACACCAGGAAACCAAATGAGTAGAACATCCTAGAAATTCACGCTCTCCAATGAGCAAAAAACAATATCACTGAAGACATAAATAACACTCAAAAAATTCTCAGGTCTTAATACTTGGACAAGATTGTTCAAACGCAGTTCAAAAACACAATGGCATGGTGTAACCGGGTGTCTACAAGAGAATATGAGAGTCAAAATTAAAAAAGTTTTCCAATCAGAAATGACAGAAATGAAGAACATGGCAGATGATTTAAAAAAACAAAGTCAAACACTGTAGAAGCAGTGTGAACAGCAGACAATAGGAAGTTTAGCAAAAGGACTCAAAGATGAGAAGGAGTAGAAACCACTAGGAAGCAGGTGAAAGTGGAAAATGACTGACTAGAAATGAAATAGCATAGAAAGAACTATGGATGAGCTTCCAAGAGGAACAATAATATAATCACTGAGCGTCCCTGGGAAGAGCAACAGGAAGGTAAAATGTGAAGCAAGAAAAACAACAGTTAAAGAAATTCACTGAAACTCCAAGAGTTGCGATTAGAGGTACCAAGATTCAAGGAGGCTGCAAGGGTCCAAGGTAAAAAAAAAATAGAGCCAAGAAAGAAAATCTCAAAAGACATTATTATACTCATTTATACTCAAAATAATAAAAAACCAAAGATAAAAGTTTTCAAGTAGAAACAATGAAAGCAGCAAAAGATATATAAAAATAAAAACAGTTTACATATAAAGAAAATCCTAAGATGTACAGCAGATGTTTCCAATGGAGATTAGTGCTTCAGGAAAATGGCAAGATATAGTATAAAAAAACTCAGCAACTGAACACACTACCAAGCAAATACTCTTTGGAGTAAACATTTCTTCTAGATTTCAAAGAAGCTTTGCACAGAGCTTTATGGTTGTAAGTAAGTCAGAGCAGGGAATCTGAGGCAATTTGAAACCAGTTTTGGCCAGAAGTAATTAAAAGAGCAGTAAATCTGTTATATGATTGTCCTCTGCTAGATTTTCAAAAAGTATAAAACTTAGTAATTAATCATCACAGATTTACGTTTTTATTAATTTATTTTCTAATAAATCTGTTGGCCAGCTTTGCTATGCTTCTCTTTTTAGGGTACTGCTTAAATATGGAAAGCCAAATTTGTTATATGTTTCCTCTTCCAAGTAGGAAAAAATGGGAATAAAAAATATAAAAGAATAATATGATGATTACTCTAATCCACTCAGACCCGCAGCTGTGCTGCTTGGCCGGCTCCCATGTGGAAGCAGTTCCATGGAGCTGACTCCTCCTTGGTAAGGCCTGGTCATCCCCTGGTCGAAGGTCTAACATTGCTCCCAGAGTTTGCTCATGAGTGGAGAGACCATGCTGGTCCAGAATCTGATGGCTCTTGGGGTCCCTGTGCCTCTCCTTCCTCCCACCTCCAGCCCATGCCAGCGCCCCGGAAGAGAGAGACCCACCCACACCAGACCTTACATGTCCCAAGCAACGGCCGCAGCGCCCATGTGGATATTTTTATAGATGTTACCGTGGAATTCTGCATGTTCTTTTCCTAATTTCTTTCTACATTTATACATAGTAACAGTTATAGACATGTTTTAATTCTGATACCAGTAAGCCTGGCAAGTAAAGCCAGAGCAAACACATCATGCAATGCATCATTCTCACATCTAGACTCCAAAGGCTCCTCGCAAGAGCTCCATCCAAGAGAAAACCTGATCTCTCCCTTTAAGCTCTATCAGCAAATGGCTTGGGTTGAGAACCTTCTACTGAGACTAAGCGCCTACCTACATGGTAAAGCCGTAAGCTACCCCGTGTCATTTACTTCTTTATGCTAAAGACTAGTAATCTTTGTCTTCGCATAAGACAAAGTTCCATAACCTCAGTTCCATACTTGAAGAATGGTTTCTGTGCTCCCTCCTATCCCTGTAGCAAGTAGGATGCCCTTTTGGCTGCACCTCTGTTTGTGACAGGATCTGCACGTTTTGAGATGTCTTACTAGTGCCTACTTAGAGCAAATCGATTTAAACAATGTAAAGACAGTGATACAGTGAATGTACAAGGTTGAAGTACAAATAAAATGTAATGCAAAGTAAAAATGTAATGCAGTGAATGTTTTAGATGCCAGAGCTAAGTTTCTATTTTTATGTCAATAAGAGCAAGCAGTATATTATACTGTATTTATTCGAATTGGATTTCCCTTATTTGCTATAGTCTAAACTATATGGTAAATTAATCATTATGTACCAAGAATCCTTTGATTTATCTTCAATTCTAATTTGTCTTAAGTTTTGTTGGAGCAAGAGTCATGAAATCATTTGTTATATGCCTAAGGGTCAGGCTGGAGCTGTGGCAGGTTTCAGGGATAGAACTAGTGTCTCCAACACCTTATGCCTATAATCTCTACTGTAATCAACTTTTGTAAGGTAATAGTGTATCTATTAAAATATATATAATATATAGTATATAATATATAAAATAAATACTTACCTGTAAAATAAATTTTAAAAAATTAAAATCAAAAGGATCCATACAGATAGTAAAGGCAGTAAATAATTTATCTTGTGCACAACTGAATCAGAGTCACCACATACAAATTCTTTTTTGCCACCTCGCAAAAGAAAGTGATCCTGGGAACAGAGAGCTGGTGACTATGCCCTGAGCAGGAAGCCCTCAAAAGCGATCCAAACAGAAAACAAAAAACAAAATAATAATAGAAACATATTTCTAGTAGTTTTTAAAAAAGCAAGATCAGTTGAGTGATATCCTTCTGTTTTAAAAAGCAAATGCACTCATTATCTTTAAAAAGATTATCATGTATCACCATTGTCACTTATAAAGGATGAAAAACGTGGATTTATATCTTTGAAATGTTAAAACTTGTGACAACAAAATTAACAAGATTATCAGATTATATAGTTTTTAATATTCTTAGGTAAGAGGAAAATTATTATTGGTAGTCAAATTAACTTGTACTTTCTCTTTAATACCTGGCAATAAGCTGGAAAATGTTTAGGGAAAGTAAAGCCCTGAAAACCCTTTGACTCTGCTAATATAAATTTATAAAATAAGTATCACTATCAGTACCAGTCTGAAGCCTCTTCTCGCTAACTGTATAGTTACCCGTTTTTCTCTCTTTACCATTATTGTGTTGCACTCCTACTGAACTAAGCATTGTCTGCTTCCAGCTAATCAAGCAATGAAATGCCAAATGAAGCCATTATAGCAGAAGCTCCTCTCTGACTTCCCAACCACGTTGGTGAAGTGAGTATCTGGGAGCTTAGAACTAGGCAAATTCTGAGGATCATAACCTGCATGGTGCTACATTTAAAGCTTTTCTTACTAACCCTAATTAACACATAACAACCTAGATCACCTAGACCT